>OY284413.1:226720784-226923284 GCA_958301585.1 Merodon equestris
CAACGGTCGATCGCAATATGATCAATCTGGTTGATGATTGATTAATCGGCGATCAATAGGTTTTTTTAATGAATACGGAGATTTCGGAATCGCGGGAGTTACATGATACATTCGTATCCAACTGCACATCACTAATTTCCTGGACACCAACCACTTTCTACATCACAGTTGATTGCAGATCAGCGATCGTGGAAATCAACTAAACTGAACATGGGAAGAACAAACGCGCTAAAAGTGGATCTTTGGAATAATTTTCCCAACAAAAAGGCGCAGCGTTAAATTTTCGGGTAAACAAGTTTGTTTGTTAACCCGATGGTTCCAACTGATCGATAATCTTAAATTATAAAAGACATTGTTTTAATACAAGCAATAACTCGGGCTTGCTATTATATAATAAGATTTCACCCTGCCGAGAAATCAAGTAGCTGAGACCATTTAAGGATCAGGGGTCATGTGGGATATGGTTCCAAATGATTCGCTCAAAAACGGCTTCCTTGCTACACATTAAAATCTCCCAGCATAATTTTGGTGTTAGAGCTGGAGCATTCAGCGTAGGCCCTCCCTGTGAAATTTATAGAAGTCGTCCTTTCTGGTGTTATTCTTGTTCAACTTGGGCTAGTGGACACATTGTAATGAGGCGCTCGCTCCCATGTCGAAAGCTGAAATCTTTTTGCTTAAGCGCAACCTGAATCCAATAGTCGTTGTCGTCTCTGCTTAAAACTTATGCGTTAGGAGATGTCGCAGTTTTCATACGCTCTTTGCCCGGGGCCGGGAGGGGCTTCCCATTACACTTCGTGAATGGCAATGATATCTTTTAGCAGTTTACTGCCTCCGTCTGTATATCATCCGTTTACAGACACAACTTTGCATGCGCAGAGCCGAAGTTCATCCTCTTTTTTAGAATTGGTAATATTGCACAAGCTGTATGCATGCGTTGATTTATTCTGGCATTTTATTGAGCTAGGACAGCTGAGCATAGTTAATGAACGGTGAATAATAGTTGATCATATTAGTTAAAAGTCTTCAACAATTCTAGTAAATAAGGTCTCCGAGATCCCACAATTCATAATTGTTTTATTATCATTTACAGATGAATTTGCGGAGGTTGTACAAAAGACGGAATTGCATTCGAAAATTCCATTCAGCTTAGACGGGCCTTTCATAAAACGTTACTTCGGGAATGTAATCACAAGTAGATCTTGAAGCAAAACCACAAAAGTACTAATTCACTTTGTTTCTTATTCCAGAATAAAAACCGCCACATTAACTATGCCGAATTCACGCAGTTGCTACATGACTTCCATGAAGAATACGCGATGGAAGCATTCCGAACGAAGGACGGCACTGGTACGGGCTACATCTCGCCACTCGACTTCCAGGATATCATGATCAAAGTCAAGAGACATTTACTTACACCGGACGTTAAGGACAATTTAGTTTCGGTATGTATAACCAGAGTTAATGGTTAATGGCTCAATCACAAAAATATTTTCATTTTACAGATAACTGAAGGCAAAAAGGTCAGCTTCCCGTACTTCATGGCTTTTACGTCGCTCCTGAATAATATGGAATTAGTCAAAAGCGTTTACCTGCACGCAACCGGAGGCAGTCGAAGTGATCCAATCACAAAGGACGAATTGCTCTACGCCGCACAAACAATGAGCCAAATAACACCTCTCGAAATCGATATTCTCTACCAGCTTACCGGCGCACTCCATCAATCGGGGTAAGACCCTAATCACGAGAGTTGAAGTGAATATCTCAATAATTGTCTTGTAGTAGATTCATCTTGTCTCTCTCTTTCTCTCTCGTTGTTCACTAACTAAGCTGAGTCCAGCTCTAGTCCATAGCCATACTAATACACATTTAAGTCGCGTTAAGTATGTATAGATGTAAATAATCGGTCTTGTATCGTTCCATTCTCTTTCCGTTTCTCGTTTTTGCTTTTTTTTTTGGTTTTTGTTTTTGTGTTATTTTTTTGAATCTTTTGCACGCGTACACACGTTGTAAAAGGTGGTGGAGGCGCAGAACGGTTGACGCAAATAGGCAAGTTCTCTACATTTGCATCGTGTAATACCTGTCAATCCCGTCCGAGTCCCGACCTTGGATTTGGTCTTACGAAATCTATTTTAATTTTGAGCCAATTGGTGTGTTGTGATTCCCCGATCCTTTATTCTCATTAGCTTACACGTCTCCTTTGGTTTTGGATTAATGACGGATTTTTTTCTTTTTGTTTTGATTTCGTTGCTAGACGAATTGTCTACAGCGATCTGAGCAATATTGCGCCCGAGCATTACACAAAGTTTATCACGAGACGTCTTGCTGATATTAAGGCGGTGGATAGTCCTGCCGATCGGTCGCCATTCATTCAGATCTTGGAGAGCGTTTACAGATTCACTCTTGGTGCGGTTGCTGGAGGTAAGTTCGCACACACTTCCTTGCAAGGTCTCTTGGTAAATTAAAATCTTGTAGCCGTTGGCGCTACTGTCGTGTATCCCATCGATCTGGTGAAGACCCGAATGCAGAATCAGCGAAACACCGCAATGGTCGGCGAAATCGCTTATAAAAACTCTTTCGATTGCGCTCGAAAGGTAAATCTCGAACCTGTAACTTGACTTCTTCATGTGTTGCTTATGTGCGAAAATACTTGTAGGTCATTCGACATGAAGGTCCATTGGGCTTATATCGTGGTCTGTTACCGCAGTTGATGGGTGTCGCCCCAGAAAAGGCCATCAAGTTGACGGTAAACGATTTTGTCCGTGATAAGTTTACAGACAAGCAAGGAGTGATTCCAGTGTACGGGGAGGTTATTTCCGGTGGAATGGTAAGTTATTTGAATTGATGATTTAAAATAGTTTTTGAGTAAGTTTTGTGTTTAGGCTGGTTGCAGTCAGGTGCTCTTTACGAATCCATTGGAAATTGTCAAGATTCGACTACAAGTTGCCGGAGAAATCGCGGGTGAGTATTTTTTTTTGTTTTGATTGCACCTTTATCTGGAGGGTCTGAAGCCATCGCCATAATGTGAATGCATGTTAAGGCTTTATTTCTTGGTATTATAGTCCGCTCTCTTTGTAGCTGGAGCAGTGCATGAGATTTGGTTAAAAAATAACACGAATGTTTAATTTTTGCGTTATACTTTTTAAAAAATCATGAAACTTGACGCGCCCACAGGGGCACTTTAATAGCTTAACGCAAGCCTTAACAAAAAAAAAAAAAAACTTAATTAGCGTATTAACTAGGTTACAGGGGGGAAACGATTAAGGAGAGGGTGAAGGGTTGTGGTATAGGGCAAAAGATCGGTGTTAGCTTTGCGCAGCATTCTGGAAATTGGTTCGTGGTAGTCATAATTTGTGCGATGAGTGTTTACACGAGAAAAGGATACGTAGGTTGGTGCTCAGGGGAATCACGTTCAATAATGTGGGGCTGTCAATGTTGCCGCTGAGAAGGTCGTGGATAAAAATAATATCTGCAACATCACGTCGTTCTTTAAGGTGTTGGAGGTTGATTACTTTTAGGCGATCCGTATAAGGTGGTAAATTAAGGGGGTCAGTCCAGGGAAGGCCACGAAGGGCAAAACGGATAAACCTACGTTGAATGGCCTCAATACGCGTAGTGTGGGATTCGGAAGAGGGGGACCAGACTTAGTTAGCATATTCGAGAAGGGGCCTAACGAAAGTAATGTATAACAATTTTGTAACGTAAGGATTCGAGAATTCTATGGACCAACGTTTCACGAAACCGAGGGTAGAGCTGGCACGTTTGATAATGTTGTCGGTATGGAGGCGAAAGTTAAGTTCACGGTCACAAATGACCCCTAGATCAGCAAAGAAGTTGACAGTTGAAAGGGTTTGATTACGAATAATGTAGGTTCTGGGTGGTGAGGAAAAGCGCTTGCGGGAGTAAGTGATGGCTTGGCATTTACTAACATTGAGCTCGAGATGATTTTTTTACACCAAGTAGTGAACCTGTTAAAGTCTGATTTGAGAGAACACAACAATTTCATATCATTGGCATATATGGAGAGCTGAGAGTTCAAAATAACGCTGCCAACATCATTGTTGGTTAGAATAAATATCAATGGGCCGAGATGACTACCTTGTGGGGCACTGGAGGTAGCATTAATTAGATCAGAGATAAAAATATGATGATAACATTGTATTGACGATCTTCTAGATAGGATTTGATCCATGAGATAAAACCGGGAGAGAAACCGAGGGCAGTGAACTTGAGGAGAATACTTTGGTAAAACATTTTGTCAAAGGCTTTGCTGAAGTTAGTGGCACCAACATTTACTTCACACAAACATTCTGAAACAAACTCGACTGGATTAGTGGTTGTTGATCGACCTTTTGGGAACCCATTCATAGAGCGATTCACATAGCTGTGCGAATTTAGTGTATGACTGCATGTAATTAGAATGTAATTAGAAAGATCAGATGCAGAGGAGGATCTAAGATAGGCGTGCCAATATTTGGTTCATTTATTGCGCAAAGAGCGTAGTTCCTTGGTATACCATGGTGGAGATGAAGTGTAATTCTTTTTTGGGACTGAAAGAATGAAGCAGCTGAGGATTTCGAAGTAACAGAGCGCAAGAGTTTCGTTTAAGGATAAGTGAGAAAGTATCATGCCGTACGTTACTTCCCGAACGGAAGCGCAAAATATGGTTAAGCAAAGCAGCATTTCACTATGGGGAAAAATGCGATAATGTGAATTCTTAACTAGAGTGTTTATTGTCAGCTATTTGAGTAGGAATATTCCTACGGCGATACTGCACTTGGTGAAGATGGTGTTCAATGCATACACACTGAGGTTTTTTTGCGGTAACAATAGTAGGCCATCTATATGCACTGTTAAGTGAAGGTTGCGTGGGACTAGGATTTTTGGACGCATTCTTCCGAAAAAATCCACTTCTTACTGGCCTAAACCGCAAAAAGAAATTGGATTTTGGATCGCCGCTCAGTGAAACAACGTGCTATTTACTGATGAAACACAAGTAAATAGAATTTCTTCCGCCGATAAAGCATGGTAACTGCACCCCAGGAAATTTGATCCAAAATACTCCTGCCCAACGATCAAACATAGAGTTTCCAGCAATTGGGGTGCAATGTCAGTCAGGCGCGGCGTCAGTCCGATACATAAACTTCAAAGTCGAATCGGCAGTTTTAAATATTGTGAGATATTGGAAGACTCAATTCTTCCTATGCCGATGACTATCCGCCCGCTATTTGGATCTTGTTATAGAAGAATGATCTGAAACATACGACAGTTTATACAAAAAAGTTGTTTACAGAGAAAATGGTAACCGTTATGGACTGGACATCGGCTTGATCTCAATCCAATTAAGAATTTGTGATATTTCCCAAAAAGTAAGCTAAGTTCTAAGAAAATCGGGAATTTTCTATGAAGAAGCTGGCGCGGACGGTCTGTCTACTGAGCTTTTCAAGGCGGCTGGAGATGTGTTGGTAAGGCGCATGCACCAACTTATCTGTAAAATATGGTCGGAGGAAAGCATGCCCGACGAATGGAATCTCAGCATCGTTTGCCCGGTCCGCAAGAAAGGAGACCTCTATAATTGCGCCAATTATAGGGGAATAAGTCTCCTCAACGTCGCATACAAGATCTTCTCTGCCGTATTGTGCGAACGCCTGAAGCATTTTGTGGATAACCTGATCGGCTCTTATAAGTGTGGCTTCAGGCCAGGCAAAACCACAATAGACCAAATATTCACACTGCGGCAGATCTTGGAGAAGACCCAAGAATTTCAAATCGATACGCACCACCTTTTCATTGATTTTAAAGCAGCGTATGACTGTGTGCATAGAGACGAGCTATACGGTACCATGTCTAGTTTTAACATCCCTGATAAACTCGTCCGATTGTGCAGGTCGACAATGGAGAATTCTCGCTGCTCCGTTAAGGTCGGTAATGAGCTAACCCAGATATTTGGTGTTAAAAAAGGATTTAGACAAGGCGCCGCACTGTCATGCAATTTCTTTAACATCATACTTGAGAAGATCGTACAAGAGTCACTGGCCAACACAGGAGGTACGATTTATTTCAAGTCCTCCCAACTGCTTGCGTACGCAGATGACATTGACGTGATCGGGAGATCGCAGCGAGACGTCAATGAGGCATTCATAAGCATTGAGACGGAAGCGGCCAAAGTGGGTCTTAGCGTTAACGAGGGTAAGACCAAATATATGCTGTCATCGAAAAAAGACACACAACACCGACGTCTGGGCCAGAACGTCATGCTTGGCAACTATAATTTCGAAGTAGTCAAGGACTTCGTCTACCTTGGCTCACTTATAACCAGCGACAACAACACCAGCGCTGAGATAAAATGCAGAATAACTCTTGCCAACCGCTGCTTCTTTGGGCTCAAGAGGCAATTGAGAAGTAGAGCCCGTTGTGCAAAACCTTAATCATCCCAGTCCTCCTTTACGGCGCGGAGGCTTGGACTTTAACTAAAGCGGATAAGGACGCTCTTGATCGTTTCGAGAGGAAAATTCTGCGTTTAATCTATGGTCTCGTTTATACTAGCGGTGTATGGAGGAGAAGATACAACGAAGAACTGTACGGGCTGTACAGCGACATGGACCTGGTACGACGTCTCCGGATCCAACGTCTAAGTTGGCTGGGCCATGTAAAGCGGATGGACAACACGTCTCCGGCCCGAAGAGTCTTCGAATCCAACCCGGAGGGACGACGCAGCAGGGGACGGCCGAATCTTCGGTGGCGCACGCAGGTGGAACCTCAACCGTCTGGGCGTGCGGCGCTGGAAACAGCTGGCGAAAGATCGTGCCAGCTGGAAACGCTTGTTGGTTGAGGCCCAGGTCCACCGCGGACTGTAGCGCCATATAAGAAGAAGAAGAACGCCCGAGCGCCTGAAGCCACATTTTGGTATAGAAATTAATGGGTCGCGCGTTTGACATACATACGTATGTTTATCGTAAGTCGGTACAGCGCCTGTCAAAAGCCCGAGCGCTCGAACGCCACGTTGTGATACGCCCATTATTGAGCTCTTTACAGCTCTAATTAAAATTAAATCTTAATATCGACACCACATCCGTTAACCTAATCTTCATCACCTGATATGACACGGTTTAGTGGTTCGGCATCGGCCGTCCGTTGTGATGTGTTTCTGAATTTTGCAATCTTGGGACAAAATTTCTTTCCATGCCTTTCGTCGTGATGTACTGCGATCAAATTAGAAGTGACTCTGTTCATTAATTCTATAATTTTTTTTTATTCTTTCAAATCGTTTTAGTCCCCTTCAAAGTAATTTTCTTCATACAAAATACATTTATAGCAACGTATTTTTCTGATTCTCGAACAGTTGGTAAACTCGGTTTCCGAAAAAGTCTTGAATCTATTAAATGCACTCGAAAATCCCGCATTGGCCTTTTTTTAAATATCTTCAGTTTTAATGCATTTCAGAACCTCATGGTCAAACATTTTTTGGAAATAAACGAGGTGAGACGCTGCTAGGGCTCAGATGGTCTTTCAAAATTCTTAATTTTTCTTTTTAAATCCTAAATTTTTCAGTCGGTTAATGTTCGTGGACGATTAGAAGCAACAACGCCTTCTCTCCCTTCTTGGAATTGTTTACACCACTTGTAAACATTTTTCGACATAGTCACCAAAGGAAACATACTCAACCTTTCTGTAGCAGAAATTTTATTCCGTACACGAAATTGAATGCAACTTCTTTTCTCTATAAAATAAGACATTGTAAAAATCACCAAATTCACTTTTATTCACAAAACCTGGCGTAACTATGAAATCAATGGAGATAATGACACTAAATTTGACACAGACGTAAATGGCAGTTCAATGGCTAACAATAATAATATTCCAAATTAAACTGAAACGTCATCTTTCAATTTGATCATAGTATCAAAAGTTGTTACATCTTTTGAATTGATGTCTTGCTATTCTGATATCGATTGTTATTAAATCAACGTGAAGTCAAAGTTTTTTGACTTATTTACTTAAAAAAAAATGCCGAGGGTTGTTCTTAATTCAGGTATCAGATTGATAAATATCCTTGATGCTAAAGAAGAATATATAAACGTTCTACCTAATGAGTGTAATAGCTTGGAACGATAGTATAGTTACTTCATGTGTTATAGAGCCTTGACTTAACATATTAATAACATTTAAATAATATAATAATATTTTAAGAACTTGGTGAAAGGATAGGTGTTTTGAAGGAATGTCAGAATTTACGAAAAGTGAAAAGCTATGCTCACGGCGTCTTTTACTCCAATTACTACTTCTATTTACCATTGAATTATAAATAATAAATTATAGTTGTAATAGTTGTTGTAATAATTATAGTAGTATAGTTGTGTGCTCTTTCAAAATAACCCCTATTGTGTGAAAGATTTAAATAGGCCATAATAAACTGTTTCTAATAGATTTTGAGAGTAAAAATCCTCTTAGATAATGCAACTTACACGTACCTGTTGATAAATATTTATTTTTTTCTAGAATCATAAAAGTTTTCTAGTTATCATAAGAGTCGGTGCAAAAATTAAGGATCGCATGTTAGTTTATTTTCAGTCTTTCAGGCCAAGTGTTTTTGGAGCTGGAAACGAGATTCTTTTCAGAAAATTGATAAGTCGATTTTTATAATACCTTTATAAGCTATTAACCTTCTGAGGAACATGGCAAAATCAATTTTTGATGTTTCTAATCGCATTGTGACCGTTTTTTCATCAGCGGGCTTCTCTTATAATATGTTTCCTTTTTGCTACTGGAGCGACAGGTCTCTCACAAAAAAAAAAAGAACTTTTAACGTCTCTCGGCCTCAACTCGAATTTACCCAAATCCCTGTTTTTGGAACATTTTTAAAGCTCTCAAACAACGGAAATGGCATGTTGAGTTAGTTAGTTAATAAATCTGTAAGTTCGTGTTCCGTTTGAGATGGATCTTGATCCAGTAAAGCCAGTAAGGTTATGTGTTTTAAAATTTTTTTATCTTTTTCATTCGTCCTATACGCTTCTTGTCTTCACGTCGAAATCATCCCTTTTATTTTATTTATAGAAGTATTACCGCACATTTCTAAAAATAATCGCCACCCCTCGGCCGCAGATTCTAATAATGCAAAACTTTCCGCAAAAAATATAAATATAAAATTCACGAAAGTAAAAGTATTTATCGATTAGATTGTTTTTTTTGTCAATATTCTGCAAAAAGGGACATATCATTCAAAGATACAAAAATGTGGATACAGTGAAGTCAATGGCATGTTACGGAAGAAGCAGTAATTCTAGTAGCTATTGTACATAAAAGACTTCAGTCCATAAGTAGTAAATAAACAGACCGTAAGTAGATTAAAATATCAAAAAGGTTGATTAGGTTCTCTGCAGTAAGAGTGAGGCTACGAACATCTTAATCTTATTAACAACATATAAACAGAAAGAAAGAAACAGGGCCTGGCTTTCGAACGAAGCGAGATACTTTTAGTAGACCTAAACTCGAAAATGAAAAAGATTGCCACTCACAGTTTTTGGGTATCATGACTACAATCATGATGGCAATCTCATATAGTAATTCCTTATTTAATACTTTTAGAAGGTGGGAGCGACGTGAAGAATATGTGATAGAGAAAGGTATAGTTCTGATTTCATCAAACTCTTGCTTCCAAATTAAAAAAAAAAAAAAAGAAAACTATTACAATACATTATCACAAACCAGCTTGACAGGGTTCTGTCGTACATTAAATATACATGCATTCACAATATGGGTTTATCCAGCCTTGAAATTGAATAACGAAATAATCCTTATATTCTTGGATTCTATTTTCAGGTGGCGCAAAAGTTAGTGCCTTAAATGTCATTCGTGAATTAGGGTTTACGGGCTTGTACAAAGGGGCATGTGCCTGCCTACTACGAGATATACCATTTTCTGCCATTTACTTCCCTGCCTATGCACATACAAAAGTAATGCTCTCCGATCAGGATGGGTAAGTGTAAATCCAAACGAATTTATACGAATTTATTTGAATGCTCTCGTAGGTATAATAACCCCATGACGCTGCTGTATGCCGGTGCAATAGCTGGTATTCCCGCTGCGTCCTTAGTCACTCCTGCCGATGTGATAAAGACCCGACTGCAAGTGGTTGCACGAACTGGACAAACTCAGTACAAAGGTGTCATAGATGCAGCGCGAAAAATCTGGGCAGAAGAAGGCCCCCGTGCTTTTTGGAAGGGTGTTGGTGGTATGTACATATTTCCCCGTTGAAGATCTCTTACTTTAAAATCGATCGCTTTTATTATCATAGCTCGAGTTCTTCGTTCGTCACCACAGTTCGGTGTTACACTGCTCACCTATGAGCTGCTGCAACGTTGGTTCTACGTCGATTTCGGTGGCACCAAACCCACCGGCATGCAATCAGGGAAAGTGGCCGAAGATCATGGATACAAATTCAATCCTGATCATATCGGTGGTTATCGTGCGGCTGTGCCTCTACTAAACGGTATTGAATCAAAGTTCGGCCTCTGTCTGCCACGTTTCGGCAAATAGCCGCCCTTCATACAGGAGAACGACAAAAACAAATGCCGGTGAAGATCATTTCCTTCTACTTTTACATTTTTCTTTTTTTTTAAATAGATGAATTTTGTTTTGCTAGGGAATCTATAATGAATGAAAATGTTATTTAAACAAATTTACAAACTTTAATAAGAAATAATGTAAAATCTAAAATACAAGAAAGTGACGGAAAGAAAATCTAAAACAAAATAGGAACTGTTGTAACGTATACCGATAAATAAGTAAAAATGGGAAACCATAAAATAATTGTGGCTGAGCCATGGATAATATTTTTTGGCATTTTTTACTCTTTTTTTTTCTTCCTTAAGTCACTATAGCATAGTCTAAAATAAATAATAAAGAAACAAAGCATCTTGTAGATCGTAAAATAAAATAAAAATCAATGAAAAAAAAATATAGTTAACATAAGGGTAAAGTAACTAGATATTTACCAGTGAAGATACGCTAATTTTTTTTTTGTTTATTTGTTAACTATGTGTAATTTATTTCTGATTGTGCCTAGCATTTATTTCTTAATTAAGTTATATATATATAAAAAAAAAAACAAAAACACGATAAACGAAAATCTGTTTTTATAGAATGAAAGAATATTATGTACCTTGCTGAAGCCATGTGAGGAAATATATTAGTTTTATTTTCGCTCGAATTTGGTTTCTTTCTTTTAATTTTTTTAATTTGTATTTCGATTTTGTTCAATAAATTTTATTTTATTTTTATCTACTCTCCTTTTTATCTATCATATTTTTCTAGTTTTGATTAAAATTTATTTTAGGGATCGATCATACTCGTCTGTGTGATGAAAATTGAACTCAATCTTGCAGTTTTGCTTTATTTCATCAAATCCCATTTTTTGAGTAAGATAACACTTTAGATGCTGTAACATACAATAAAGCACTTCACTCCTCTAAGATAGTCCCACAAGTACCCGACCTCAAGAAAAATACAAAAAAATATGTTTATTTGCCAACATAGTCCTGTTTAACTTGATACACTAATTCTATCAATTTTCAATAACTTCATGCCTCTTAATAGTGCGAACCGTCCACCTACTTGCTTTTCGACTCCCAATTTGGGGGTCATTGTAATGAGTCCAATTGAACAGTGAACAAAACCGACGAATTTCCAAGTTCCGTCTCAGTTCGAATCCATGATTTTCAGAGAGATATTTCTGTGTGCAAGTATTGTACGAAGTGATCCAATTCGTTTTTAAGGAAATAAATGTATATAGAACCCATTTATGATTTATATGTTCATCAAGTTTTTATTTCAATATATTGCGTGGATCCTACCATTACAAATGGAGTATAATGTTATTCAAATGTCCTTTACAGAAGTTTTTACAGGACGATTCTAGAAAGGTAATTTTCGTTGACTTTTCGACACATATCGTGCGATAATTCGTCCTTAACTTAACGAATATTTGTTTTCAAAGCTTCAAGCTTCGGATCGTGTGCATAAATCCAATGGCGAAAAGTCACACGATCCTGGTCACCGGTTGGCCAAAATATTTTTTTCAGGAAATTTTTCGTGCAATACCGTCGTGTTGCGTGAGGTGTTGCACCATCTTTTTGAAACAAGAAGGCTTCCACATTTATATCTGCGATTTGAGGCCAAAATATTTGCCTAAATGCTCGTGATAAATGGCGTGGAATCGATAGGCTTGGATTTTCTTCAACATTTGCACTAAGGGTAATCATGTTTTCTATAGTGGATTTCGATGATACGCCTTAAAATTTCTGTAACAGAACCAACCTCTTAGAGTGTGTAACAGTTTTGCCTATGGAACGCTTAGAAGAACGATTATATTGGCTATAATCTGGTCGTAATGCATGAAACGTATAAGTAGAATAGAATCAGTATTTTCCTAAATTTTTCACAATTTTAACACGTCTAGCGACTGTAAGACGTCCCATTATTAGAAATGGTAAACCTTAGTCTAAACGTATACGGTCTCGGATAATGTTTCGGTTGGTAGTATGTGACTGAAATATGGATGTCAAATCCGGATAATAAATTGGATAGCCCTGTAAATTCATGTCCCATTTTTGTCTCGCATAGCTCATGAAAGAACAATTAAATTACCACAAAGTGATTGTAAATTGTTCCCGTCTCAATTATCTCGAGAACAAAGAAAGGACCAATCGCATCTAAGGACCTGTTTTATGAATACTGGAAAATAAATTAATCTGATAAGCAAAATCTGGCAAATAAGATGCGCGGGTATTAACAAATAGGGTCGGTACATCTCTTTCAGTTTATTGATTCACGAGTCGACTCTAGAACTCGTTATTTCTATATAACATCGCCAAACACTCGATTGAAATATTCTCAGTGGTTCTGATAGCCACGCGGATTTGCTCCTCAGTGATGTCTGGAAGAAAAAGGTTCTCAAATTCGCCATTATGACCCGCCAATAAACAATAACTGCAGCCTTGGCCAAATATATTAGGCACCCTTTAAAAGTCGTTTATATAATATCGATTAAATATCTTCAATAATTATTGGAGATTATTAATATTTGGTTGGGCCGCTTTTGGCCTTTATGACTGCAGCGACTCTTTTTTGCATAGTGCTTACTATAGGGTCCGCCAAATAACTTTTTTTTTTTTGAAAATGCTATAAAAAAAACTACTGAATATTTTCTCAAATTTCTTTTTTTATTTGAAAGCACAATCCTTCCGCTTAATAATGGAAAATAATTTCATTCAAATGGCTGCCTCGGCTGGTCATGCAGTAGCGGTCCAATTTTTAAGCACATTATGTGCAGCTGTATTTCACCAATGGCTTCACGAATATTGTCCTTTAAAGCGTCAATTGTCTCTGGCTTGTCGGCGTAACACTTATCTTTGACGGCACCCCACAAATAATAGTCCAACGGTGTCAAATCGCAGCTCCGAGGTGGCCAAACGACATCAGCTCTGCGGCTAATAATGCGATCTTCAAAAACAGGGCGTAAAACATCGAGTGTAGCTTCGGCTGTGTGGCACGTAGCGCCGTCCTGTTGAAACCAAATGTTGCCAATATCCCCCTCTTCAATTTTTGTGAACAAAAATTCGTTCAACATGGCCCGATAACGATCGCCATTGACTGTAACGGCTACTCCTTACTCATTTTCGAAGAAAAATGGCCCAAATATGCCTCTGGACCAAAATCCGCACCAAACAGTGGCTCGTTTTGGGTGCACCGGCTTTTCAATGTATGCGTGCGGGTTTTCTGTGCCCCAAATGCGACAATTTTGCTTGTTTACATACCCGCCAAGATCAAAATGAGCTTCATCTGAAAAGATGATTTTTTTGGCAAAATCGGCATCTTCTGTAAGTCGATCGCAGGCCCACTTAGCGAAGCGTTGTTCAAGCGTATACACAACCATATTCGTTCAGCGGAAGGATAAAACTAATTATCTGTCAAATCAGACATGAGCTAAGTGTTACCATTCACGAAATAAGCACAACTTGAAAAAACAACGTTAGATGGCGGACCCTTTAGCTTGCGACACTCTTCAGAAGAAATTTCACTCCACTCTTGCTTTAACATATTCTTGAGTGTTTCTTTTGATGAAATTGAGTGTATATCCCATAGATGTTCTATAGGGTTTAGATCTGGGAACTGCGGAGGCCACTCAAGTAGGTCTATACTATTCTCAAGCCACCTCATAGTTAGGACTTATTTGTGGCAGGGTGCATTGTCTTGTTGGAATTTCACATTTTCCATGTTGGTGTCTCCGAAAATGTTGGAAAAAGAAGGTTGAAGTATATTTTGCAACACATTTATATACTTGCGGAAGTCCATCCGACCATCCATTTCACCCAAATCGCTGGCAACTATGCATCGCTAAACTGCCTCCACCGCGCTTAATAGTAGGTACCACGCATTATGGGTTGTACTCTTCTTCAAACCTTCGCCTCACAAAAGTGACACTAGAGGTTCTGAATCTGAACATTAAAAAAAATGTATATTTTTAAAAATTATCAATTCGTCTAGAGAACATTAAAATTATTCAAAACGTACCTGGAAGTTAGGTTCATCTGACCACAGTATATTGGAGCAATCTTCTTCATTGAAATGCCCATGCTGAGCGCCCCTTTTTGTTTTTTTTTCCGACAGCAGCCGCTTCTTCCTTACTTTGCATCTTTTAAGTCCAACTCCCCTAATTGTTCCTCCATCAGTCCTTGAAGAATTTTTTTTTAAAAATCGGTCTTTCTGAGGCGTGGTATCCTTTTTCTCCCGGATTTTTGCGATTTTCGTGCGATCCAGTCTCGCTGTACCGCTTAATTGCATTTTGCACGGCACAACGTGAACAATTCACTTTTTTTGCAATTTCAGCTTGTTTTTTGCCTTCCTCAAATAAGAGCTGTATTTTAATACGTTTAGCCAGGCTAAGTTCATTTGTTTTTGGCATTTTAAAAGAAAAACTAAAAAATTTCATTATTATGAACAGTAGAAAACAACTTGGCAACGGGTCTGTCGGTTTCGAGCAATGATCGCATACAGATCCTCCACAGGAAAAAAGGTACCGCTATTGCATTTTGGTGACCTTTCTATAATGACCTCATATACTCGTAATGACGCCGTAAGCCATAAAACCAAAACTTAAACTAATTACTTCCGTGAAGTGAAGTCTGCTACGACATATGATAGGTATGATCAATTCCCTTCATACTCACGATTACGTGTACTTTAAATTTATGTTTTACGAAGTTGATATATTTGAGTTTTTGTTTTTTATTTTGCAAACATTAACGGTTATCTATTTATACGTTAGGCCTGGTACTTCCGGGTTCGTTCGCATATATGAGTCATGGTAGTACTCTACTTAGGTAACAAGTGTACCATTGTTCCTTGTGACTACATTGTCGAAACATATATATGTGATGCATAGTGATTTGCAATTACAGGGTCTTTCCCAGATTCGACAGAAGGGTGTAAATGATTGAAGGTAGTGACTGTTTTTGTCTTCGATCAGATTGATATGGACTAAGGGAACAAGGATTTCGATTTTTCACACACCAATACAAACGAAGTTTTATAGGTGAAGTTCAAACACATAGTTTAAAGGTACAGAGATTATATTTAAAGCTTTTTATATTCTAAGCTTTCCTTACAATTACACATGAGGTCGCAACTTAAGCCACTCTGAGTTGGTTGGCTTTCCTGTTTTTGGTTACCGTGGAATTTAAGCCATTGTTATTATTGTTATTACCAGCCATTTGGAACTTGGGAGTTCATAGCCTCGTTGAAACCCCCGCCGACCCTACCCGACATAAGTGTGTTTTTTCCTCTCTTCCATCTTCCCATATACTGCGCGGCCTCCTTGGCGGTCTATTTCCCTCGAATTGTCTACTCACTATTGTTTTACATATTCGTCTACTGTCTATTCGTTCTACGTGTCCCGCCTCTCGTGGTGCTGTTTATAATTGTGTACTTTTCTCCACTTCCCAGTTTTTTCGTCCCGTTTTTCATCATAGATTCTCCTTAAAACCTTGCTTTTAAAGACCCATTTATCTTTATCACATTTATCATTCTCCTTCTTCGTCGGAGATCATGTTTCACATCCCTAAAGTGTCACTGGTGATAACACCAGTTTTATAAATTTGGATTATGACATCGCGGGAAAAAAGAGTGGTTTTGAATAGTTCCTTTACCACGAAGAAGCACGTGTTGCCCAACTCTACCTTTTTATTGACTCCCATTTCCTTTCTTAAAGTTGTCTTACAGTGAAAATCTGGTCACTCGTTGGGCGGTTTCTTCTGAAGCCACAATTGCACTCTTCGATTTTTCCCTTAGAGTATGATGTGTGTCTTTAATATTCGACTACGCCTTGTAACTTAATAGCAATAATGGAAATTTAGCCACATCTACATGCTGCCACTAGTACTGCGGCTAGCATGTTTCGTTTTCCTTTTTGTTATTACTGCAATACTATGATTTCAATTGGTCTGCAGTTGATACTTTAAAAATTGACACATCAAAGATAGTGTAGAATTTATGGAAAGCTTGAACAGCTATTAGCTATTGGCTGTTCAGAGGGTAGCGAGCTCGCTTTATGGATGTTGGGAAGTGGGAAGCGCGTGCTCATTACTTAGCGACTATACTTCGCTATGAAAACTGAAAAATTTAAATTTCTCCATGAGACGTGTAAAATCGATAATGTTGTCGGAACATACATAAATTGCTGCCCCAAAGTAGGTAATATAGGAAAATTTCCGACAACGTATTGCAGCATTTTTAAGCATTATTAAGAATAAGCAGGATGAGACCCTGCATACAAAATAAATAATTTATTTCGTAGTACTGAGAGTTGCTTTTCACATTTCTCATAGTCGTAAAAGATTCCACTAATGTTACCCTCTAATCGAATGTAAATAATGTCAGCCTTAAGCAATTTATCTAAGCCTTGCTATGGTTAACTGTTATACTCTCACAGTGAATTCCTTCTTTTTCGTTATATATTTCTTTTTTTTTCGCAGAAGAAGAACGATCTACTTAGAATAATTTAAACAATTTTCATAAACAAAAATTAACTTCACACAATCACAAAACACACAATTGAAAAATGTTCGTCCTTTCTTTAAGGTTTTTTGATATATTTTTTTAATCCCTTAGGTTTAAAACTTAGAAGCTTTACATACTTAACATAAATATAAAAAAGAATTACTATGCGAATTAATGCCAATCAGGTACAAAATGAAAATTAACTTTTAGATAAAAGAAAACCAAAAATAAAAGCAGATTAAAATAATTCTATTATTATGTAAGATGTAGATAATGCAAAACGATTTAGAAACAAAATGTCCATGTGTTTTATCCAGGATTAAACTGTTGTGTCTGCAAAGTGTGGTGATATCATATTGTAATACAAATAAATTGAAAAAAAAAATAAGAAAAGATTGTATGCATGTATCTTTGAAGTACAAGTGAATTAATAAATTTTGATCAACAAAGCTCTTTCTTTTTGTTTTTATCATGTATAGGATTATCCAAATTGTGGTTTAGAAAATAAATTAAAAAAAACACATTTACGAGTATGTAGTAGATTTCGAACAAGATTTTTATATCAATATTTGAGTGGATCTTGCCATTATGAATGGAATATAAAATTCAAATATGTCCTACACGGGAACTCTTACAGGGCTCAATCATACACATAACATAACACAATACATTTGCATTTGCAAAACGTCAGCATTGGGTGGATAAACACAAGCATATCCTCATATAAAGGAATCTAACGAAGAAAAATCACACGAGTGTAGTGGCCAGCCCATATCATCAAAACGCGGAATATACTCGTATGGTCAAGGAATTTTTACTTACAATATAGTCAACACGGACACAGCTTCGGTAAAAAAATAATACTACCCAATGTAATGAAAAAGAAATGTTGATTACGCGACATAAATCAAACTACTGTTGTAAAAACCTATTTAACCTTATAGCCAATCCAATTAACTTTTATTTAGAGAAGAATTAACCAAGTATATCTACAAATATAATTTTCGAAAAAATATTTTCTTCACATGGCTAAATTTGTTGCCAAAATGGCACCATCATAAATATGGAGTTAAAATAAAAACTCCAAATAAATTTGATTGCAAAAATTGTTTCTATTTAATTCAATAGTTCACGTATGACATAATTAATATCAATTAGACATAATTATATTTTGTTGTCATATTAATACTTTGTTGGAAACTACTACCATACAACGCCGTGTCATTGCATCAACCAATTATTGACATTTCTCTCTAGGTATTGCATACCAGCGGCGTCGGATTCCGTCCCAAAGATCGTTGATGTTTCTTGGCTAATCCTCGTAAACACTTTTTTTTACAATACCTCGGCCCATACATTTTCGATAGGCTTCAAGTCTGGAGATTGAAATGCCCATTCCTTACATTCACATTGTTTTCTCGAATCCTTGGTTTGCCTTTTTGCTGGTGTGTTTGGGATCGTTGTGTTCATGACATTACTTGAGCATAAAGGTGGTGGTCCAGTACAAATTTTATCCCATAAATTGAACCAGCACCATGGTATGAAAAACAACTCCATACTATTATGCTGCAACCATCATGTTTCACCATTTTAATGGTGTAAGGCTGTTTAAGTGCCATGTTTGTAGGTCTTCGAACAAAACAACGAGATCCAACATCACCAAAAAACACGATTTTTCCATTGAATTGGCCATTTTTTTATTTAAGCTTAGTATTAACAGTTTTTAGGAATTGGTAATCATTCAGTAGCACTCATATGGCTGTGGCGAATGATCCATCATTAAATATTACAAATAGTTTCATGGTGAGGTAGATACAGATATAATTAACTACAGAAATACAACAGCAACGGAGAGAAATAAATAAAATTATATATACATATGTGTATGTCAGAATAACATATAAATAAGATAAAAACATGAATAAAGTAACCAGCACAATATTAGATTATTTATTGACCTTAAGCTGAGCATAGCAATAATTTGATTGTAGGACTAGCCATATTATAGAGCCACTCCTTCACTTTGCGCAAAAATAAACAGTGTTGTACAAGCTTCCTTATTTCGAAAGGTAGTCTGTTAAAGAGCTTGGGTGCTGCCGTAGTATAAAATTTAGAAAAATGTGTTTTCCTAGATATCCGAATGTTTACGATTGCCAAATTATTAATCCTTAACCCGTAAGTATTTGAACTTCTGAGAGTAGCACTATAACCGCTTCGTAGGAAGAATGTCTTTAGAACTTTGTAAACGTAAAGATGATTTAGCGGTAGTACCCCAAGGCTACGAAAGAGAGGCCAACTATTAGTTAATCTATTGACGTTGCAAATAATCCTTATTAGGTGTTTTTGTGCATTATTAAGTGTATTTGTTGTGCAATTATAAGCACCACCCCAACTAGTAATGCCGTACTGAAGTTTGGAATGAGCAAGTCCATAATATATCATCAGTAAAACTTTCTTTGAACAGTGCGATTTTAGAAGATACATTTTGCGCGTAACTGATAACATATATGTTTTTAAATCTTCTATATGTGCTTTCCAATTTAAGTTTCTGTCAAGTAAGACCCCAAGATATTTAAAATGTTCAACATTTTCAATTTCAAAGCAGTTTGAACTGCAGATAGATTCTTTGGAATAATTTGTTCTTCCACAGGTATGAACACATAACGATAACTTTCTACAATCGACAGAGTGAAAAGTGACTAAGTAATCATTAGTACAAGGACCTTTTAAGCTACATATCATGATTTTAGTTTTTTTGCTAATTAGTATCTCATGCTTTGAAAACCATTGCCGTAGTATTTGGAGATCTTTATTAAGCTGTATTGTTGAATCAAATAGGCTTTTGTTTGTATAAGAAAATGTGATATCATCAGCAAAAGCTGTAATGCGACCACTAAAATGTTGAATAAGTAGTGAATTTATGTAAATTAAAAACAAGATTGGTCCTAGAGGTACTCCAGCATTAATTTCTAATTCGTTACTATAGATTCCATTAAGTTTTACTCGTTGAGTTCTACTAGACAAATAGGACGAAAGCCATTTATATATTACTCCTCTTAACCCAGCTTTGAACAGTTTGTCTAATAGTATATTGTGATTGACCATATCAAATGCTTTAGTCATATCAACAAAAAGAACTACAGAAGTACTATTATTATTAAAGCCTTCATTGATTTCACTACTTAATTTCAGAATGGCATCTTCAGTGGATCTGCCCTCACGAAATCCAAATTGTTCATTACAAAAAAAGTTATTTTTGTTAAGGAAAGATACTATGCGCACTTTTACAAGTTTTTCGAATAATTTTGAAAAAGTTGAAAGTAGTGATATTGGCCTATATTGAGACATTAAATTACGATTACCTTTTTTGAACAGTGGAATAACTTCAGCAGACTTCAATGCAGAGGGAAATACACCACAGTTCACACTCAAATTAAACAGATGGCACACGATATCGACGATAAACAGTGAAATACGTTTTAAAAGACAGTTGGTGATATTATCGGAAGTGCTAGATTTTTTATTATCGAGGCCCATAATTTGTTTATGTATTTCCAATGGTGTAAATGGTTCAAATAAGAAAGTATTGCATTGGGAAATCTCATCTACTAAGTCCGCATGTAAATTGCAATTACAATCTTTTTGTGGGGGGGAGGCTTTGACTGAGTTGCTACGGATACGAAGAATTTGTTAAATTGATTGGCAATGACTACTGGATCAGTTATCAACGAATTTTCAACATCTATTTTTGAAATAATTCCCTTATCAGTTTGACTGTTAAGAATATTATTAATAACTTTCCACTCTTTTTTTATGTTACCTCTACAGTTCTCAAATTTATCCTTATAATATTTATCTTTACTCAAATAAACCTGTTTTTTTACCTGTTCATTAATTTTTATGTAATATTTTCTTAATTTTTTATTACCTGGGTGGCGCAAACATTTTTTTCGAATAGCATTCTTTCGTTTTATTTTGAGAACAAGTTTTCTGCAGATCCATGGCCTAAGACGTTTTAAATTATGGGAGCTTGAGTTTACTGTTTCAGTACAACACATAATGTAATTTCTCAACATATTAATGAAGATATTATAGGCTATTGAAGGATTATTTTCAATATAAACCGAATCCCAGGTTTCAAAAGTTAAGCGCGTTATCAAATTCCGGAAATTAGTTTTACGAACTACTGGAAAGGGGATATATTTATCATTAGGATTTAATTTAAGCATTTCTATGTTTAAATTAGTCATGCAGTGGTCAGTTATTTTATAATCTAGTATCTCACCAGTGAGTTCATATAAAAAAGTTTTTCCTAACCGTATAAATATATGATCAATACATGTTTGTGATGTTTCTGTGATACGTGTTGGCTCCAATATCAACGGTTGCAAGCCATATGATGACATTAAAAGCATATAGTTATCAGTATCAGGGTTCTTTTTTAGAATATCTATGTTTATATCTCCTACAACCAATAGATTCCTCGTCTTTACGTTTTGAAGGAGACTTCTCATCTCACCCAGAAAAACTGTCATGCTTAAGTCATGTAAGCGATAAACACATATAATAGTGAACTTTTGGTTAAGAATATGGCAATTTATTTGTAAAACATCAGCACTAGTTAAATTTGGTTTTGTAATTTCGCATTGATATTCTTTTTTTATATATACTACGACACCGCCTGAGCTATATGTATGTTGCAGTTGGCATATTGATCATAACCAGGTATGTTATAACTCGATAATTCATGCCTGTGTCCATTTTTGATCCGTCGGTGAAGAGGGTATTCTCATGGTCATTGATTACGGCGTTTGATAGCCACTCTTCTCTGTCGGGAAAAACGATAGGTATACTGAGAGAGAAGTCATTTTGGGGGGGGAATATAGTCGGTCGTAGCTGCGAGGCTACTTAAACCATATTTCCTTCCCAGGTCGTCTATTATCTTAAGTATGGCCGCATGTCCATAGTGGGCTTGCTTCCACAGAGAGGACTCTCTTAGTCCGAGAGCGCTCTTTGCAGCGTAGCCTTTTATGAATAGATCCAGGCGGAGGAGATGAAGAATCATGTCCAACCCTGCTTGCGGCGTGCTTCTCATGGCTCCCATTGTACAAACAGCGGCTGACTTTGTACTTTGTTGAGCATGTTCATATAGCTTTTTGTGCTGCTAGCAGTCCACCAGACTAGGGCCCCATATGTTAAAATGGGTCTGATGATTGCTGTGTACATCCAATGAATGATGTACGGTTGCAAGCCCCATCTTTTTCCGAAGGTCTTTTTGCATGCATAAAAAGCGTTCAATCCTTTTTTCATCCTTTCCTCCAGGTTCCTTTTCCAGGAGAGCTTAGAGTCAAGAATGATGCCTAGATATTTTGCTTCCGCTTTGAGTTTAAGTGGGGTGCCCTCTAACTTTGGGGGAGCAAATATCGGAATTTTCCTTTTTCTGGTGAACAAGACCAGCTCGGTTTTCTGGGGGTTTGTTCTTAGACCGTTCTGTCTTGCCCACGAGGAGAGTTCACTCAGCGCAGATTCCATTAGTTCACTGATAGTTGGTAGAAATTTACCTTTTATCAAGATAACCAGGTCATCCGCGTACGCTATGATCTTTGTGTTTTTTTCCATAAAGAATTTGAGGATCTTGTTGACTGTAAGAAGCCACAGTAGGGGGGAGAGAACTCCTCCTTGTGGTGTGCCTCTAGTTGTCACTTTCCTTATAGAACTGTGTCCAATGCCTGCATTGATAATTCTGTTCTTCAACATATTCTCAATCCAGATTACAATGGATTTGTCTACTTTTATGTCCTCAAGAGCTGTTGTTATGGCCTCTGTGTTTACATTGTTGAAGGCCCCCTCTAAGTTGAAGCATATAACTACGATGCCAAAGTAAACGAATTCTTTGACAATTTCGAAAATATATACATACCTCGTTCAGATGCTCAAGCTAATGTGTCACCTTTGAAGACAGGATGTACTATGGTCCACTTATTCTTATCTGCGCACTTGAGAGAAATCATGCCTCTTGTGTTAATCCAAGTAATGAGTTAGGCACCACGTTTTCATGGGCTCGCATAATCCTATCTATGGATGCTGATAGAACAGCCAACATTTTCTGCTGAGTTCGAAAGAAAACAAAGCTAGACAGGGAACTGCATACCTTATTTATATGCAAGTTTTTTTGAGCGGTTTTGGCCGAAGGCTTGCTGCCCTGGCTTGAAATCAGTCTAATATACTCGTTACAGTTATTTACAAACGATTTCAGACGATCACCGAACATGTAGAGAATATTTTATAGATGAGTTAGTCTACGTTCCCATATGCCGTCTCCAGCTGCTTTAAGATGATTGGCAGACAGTCCATCTGCGCTAACAATCTCGAAGCTGCAGTGTCCGTGATGTCAAAAAAGAACAATTTTTGTTGCCGGCTCCAAATCTCGACATTCAATACGATTTTACTTGACGAATTTTTTTGATTTCCACCTCAAAATCACCCAACCTATAAGATAGGATATAATCTTAATCTGCCTTCTTCTGTTTTGTAGGGTAAGTATAGTTTGACCAAGAAATAATTCATTTGAGGACTACGGGATTGCTCCACATCAGAGGACGAGAGTTACTAGCAGTTTACAAACCGAAGAGGAAAAAATAAATGGGCGGTGCACGATCGAGTTAGCAACGAATCAATATTGCAAAAATGACGTTGGAAGATTTGTCGGAGGCTAAAACGAATGACTTAAAAGCCAGATCATAAGTCGTTCACTTACATACTAAAGACAAGCAAAACCACCCCTGAGAATGACGACTTATGACGAATTCCGCCAATAGGCACAGAATGGATGATTGACTCTGAAGATAATCGAGTTTCCAAATCACCGGTCTCAGTGAAAGTAATGCCAAAATTGAGGTACCAAATGTAGCTACTCAAGTCTTCTATAAGCATTTTTGCGACACATAGTCGGAAGTAAGTATAGCTAAGGAATAGTATCTTAGCATTATTTGACCGTTCACGAAAATAGCGTTAATGATAGAGTGGCAAGTATTTTGATTATCGGGTTTCCGATTTGTGTGAGTATATAAATGGTTCGTTAGTTATTTGATAGGTTTATAGGCTCAAAGTCAGAAACTTCAATCTTCCAATTCTAGACCCCTTATAGACAATTGTCTTCCAAAGTATAACTTCAGCCAAAACTTGAAAGTCATAATTCCCTCTCGACACGCCTGGGAGCAAAATAGACCTTCCTTCGATAGTCAATCCAGTATGGTACACAGATGGATCCAAAACGAACGAAGGTGTTGGGGCTGGAGTATACGAAGCTAACACTGGAACACACATCTATCACAGCACAGAGAGATACAACTCCGTATTTCAAGCAGAGATATTCCCAATTGACCTCAGAGAATATATAAACAGAGTTATAACCAGCAAAAAACAATTATATTCTCTCTGACAGCAAGGCTTCACTCCTAGCCCTCAAAAGCTACGATGTCTACTCTAAATTGGTATGGGACTACTTACAAATATTACGCCAGCTGGCCAACACAAACAGAGTTCACCTCATGTGGGTATCTGGACACAGTTGCCTGTAGGAAACGAAAAAGCAGACCAATTAACAAAAAAAGTCTCTGCATCGCCATTCATGATGCCAAGACCATTCTGCGGCATACCTATCAGCACCATAAAATGCTACATAAAGGAATGGTTGAGGAACATGGTCAACCAAGATGTTCTTATCAACCACTTCCCTCGAAAGAACGAAACAGCTCTTTAAACTCTCTAGGAGTCAGATTCTTATAGTCATAGTGAGATTTCCTCACTAGACACTGCCCGGTCAACAAACATCTTAAAACCATGGGCATCATACAGATACTGTGTCACTGTAGCTACCTCATCAGTACACGGCACAAACACCTAGGCAGGCATTATCTTGAAGTAGAAGAAATCGTTGCTAGTTCACTCAAAAACATACTAAGTTTAATCATGAACTCAGGATTTTTGAGTGAACTCTAAATGGGGGACATCACAATAGGCCCATCAGAGTCCGCTGTGATCAGATGACACTATCCTTCCCCGCCCCTCCCCTCCCTAATCTAAATCTACGAGTAAATCTAAGCCAATTGATATTGGATCAGCTTAGGCTTTGGGAGACTGAACTTACATGTTCTAATGACGCATTTTTCCCGAGTCATTAAAGTCACTGATATTATCAGACAAGCTTTGTTTTCATCACGGCGTGATACAATTTGGTTGAATTTAATAGTGTCAGTACCGATCGAATCAATCAAATTGTTCAGCGAAATTAAGAACTGATTTTAAAATAGTTATGGCCCCCAAAATCCAATTCTCAACCGAAGTCACAGGATGACCCCCGATCGGCCTTATCATAAAGTCGTTTACCCATATGATATAAGCTACACTGTATAAAACCTCGTGGGAATCTCTAATGTTAAAATGGTACCTTTCGAAGGCTTCAGAATTACAGTAAAAAATTAAATCAGCTCTTTATTACACATCGACCAAATAATAGGCATTGAAACCTTGATTTTTCCCCATGATATGTAAGCAGGATATGCACCCTAGAGGCGTGAAGATTTCGGAAGAGATTAGCCGAACGTCCTGCACCACTTGATCAACAAGTTTTGCGCTCTTGGGAAATCGTCATGCGTCACTGCAAGAAGCTTAATTTACACCGGAGTGATATTCGGGCTTAATTTTTTTGGAAACCGCCGTGGGTAACGTGCTTACCGTATATGAGATTGATCAACGAGTGCTTATTGCCATACATCGATGGGACTGGGGGAAATGTACATGACGGCGCAAGACAAAACTAATGCGATAATAAACATTTGTCACGGGTACGTTTCATCTAATGTTTCTCTTTGGTCGGCAATATTGCCTGTCTTGATCGTGCCAAACTTACTTCTTTAAGGTTTTGTGAAGAAGCAAGCCATAGCAGACTATGGCAGCTCCTAAAGAGAATATCCGACAAGAGCGCGAAAATTTGTTGTTCGAACTTTTCTCACCGAAACCATTGACAATGTGGAAAAAGAGCCGACATGCTCATCAACGATAGCGGCGCTCACTTAACCAATATCATCTTAAAAAAGTATTGGTGGAAAAACAAATTATGAATTTATGTCGTTATGTCATTTTTGAAAAATGTAACTTAAATTCCTTTCATATTCTTAGAAGGTCGGAACTTTACACCAAAAGAAAAAAAATAAATATTTTTTCACTTTATGAAATTTCGTCTTTTAAAGCACTCCTTTTTAAATGCTCTCTCTCCGTTTGTTACCTGCAGCTTACTTGCCCCTTTGAGAGTAACCCTCATGGTTGCCGTGATCGACAAATTAAGTATTTGCATATTATAACCATAATCAGGTTACTCATTACGCCTGAGTGAAAGTACATGCACTATATAAGATGCAAGCAACCTTATGCGTTTCCTTTCGAATTCGTAAAACATCAGCCACTTGGTCTAAATAGAGCATGGCACCCTTCCGATTTCCTTGGTATCCAATTCAGCACCGCATTTCATATACTTAACAGTCTGTCACTCATCTTTCATTTCATCTTCCTGAGGTTTATTGGTCACCAGGTTGTGGGCTCATCATGCGAAATATAATTGCACCCTTGCACTAACAATGAGCATCCGTGACTTGCACATATCCATTGATGCAGCACATGGTCATTAATGTGACCGTTGGCCATGGTCGCCATGGTCATGGTCATGAAAATGTGACTACTTAAACCTGGATCCGTTCGGAGTGGTTCTTAGTTGAAAGTCAGATTGCTGTCAAGTTGTTGTTGCTCGGCAAACCGTCAGAGAATTAGCTGAAAGATCCTTACGATTCGAGTGAATTCCCCGGGGAGGATGTAAATTCGAATTTTGAGTTGAGTCCGTTGGATCAGGAAAGTTGTTATTTTAGAGTGTTGTGTTCTCGTATCAACTTTGATATTGCTGCCTTGTATAATGTATCTGAAGTGGATTGTCGTTCTGATTCTCATAAATAATTTACGCGCATGTAGAGGCGTTAGGGATGTTGATGATAGGAGGAGTTCATGGATAACGGGGATGCGAACGATTCGACGAGACGTCAAGGATTGCATTAAGGTATGAGAGTTGATTTGCGAAACGGGTATCTGTGTTGCGATACGGGTGATATTGATGCATTTGAAATTCGAAGAACAAGAAGTGTGCGGGAGTGGATTGATATTTTCAATGCATTTGAAAAAGATATGTGCTTTAATGTTGACGTTGATCGAACTAGAGTTTTCACGTTTGAGTTGAGAAATATTTTTACAGTTTGATGTATTCTCGACTTGCTATAAATATTTAGTTCCGATTTCTTCATTTCAAAATTCTTGCCTTCGTTACTTAATACTCGTATTTTCGTGCACAATTTTTCAATTTTTTATTTTCCTTTTTCTTACATTTTTTTTTTAATCAAATGGCTGGGCTCTACTACTAAGTAGGCCAATTTAGGTTAAATCTTTCTAGTGAAACTAGGAATGGGTTGAGATCGTCTTTATTGAGTCATAATATGTTTTAGAGAGTTCAAATGTTAGATTGACAAAGTCCTCGAAATTTGTTTCAGTTGGACAGGTGTTGTGATCCTTTCAGTTGGATGGGTAGTTGGCTTTCAATTGAACTGAAGCTGCAGACGTACATATGCACGAGTCCCTGGACGGGTCTCACATGGTGTTTGAGTTTTTCATCCTCTGCGGCAGAGAACATTTTTTTCTAGGTACAATATAAAGGTCTGACAATTTTGTCCCCGCTTCTCGAACACATAGAGAAACTATGCTCTTACACTCCCATTATTCTACATTGTGGAAACTCCCACTGCAATCTTCTTGATTATACCCGATCGGCTGTTCTTCCCAGAAAAATGGCCGCCCTAAATCTCCACGCTGCAAACTCCTCCCGGCCCTTTTCTTTACCAGCGATATTGACAAATTTCGTCTGTATGATCTATCAGCCCCAGCTCTAACGAAACGTAATTCGAATTCAGATACTTTAACAAATTCAATTGCATGAACTTGTCAAAGGATCTGTATAACATTCTCTGGAATAGCATTTTTAAATATTTTATGTAAATGAGCAGGCTGCCTTTCTCAAAGGGTAATATCAATCTGCTGTTTGACAAATGTTTTGGAATTAAAAGTAAAACCATAAAGAATTACTCACCTAGCTGGATGAACGATAGCAGTATAAAGCTAATGAAGGACAATAGCCTAGCGTATCGTCATTGAAAAATATTATATACATATTTGATGCTTTGCGTCTAAGTTTTCTAGGCCAGAGGAATAAAAGGATCTCAGAAATAAGAAATGCCAAAAAAAGTTTTTACTCCTTCTTAATCCCGTCTTAATCCTTCAGAATTATTGTAGGTAAAGGGCTTTGGGGAAACTTGCGCCTAATAGACTTAGGTCAGCGTGGGCTCGAACCCTCGGATGACGTAAATTGCAATGCTCTAAACTTTATCTTCATTTCTCCCTTGCTTACATAAGTCGTTCAACAAGAGGTCCTTGTAGACAAAGCGCCTGTTTAATTTGCACTGCACTACTTTACTTCTCGATGATAATGTATTGGATGTTATAAAGGGTGTCTCAGTAAGAGTGCACTTTTTCATTATAAAATAAAAACAAGTATTTTATGACAGAGTTGTGATATTTTTATTGTATTGTAAAGAAGACATGTTCCGATTAAGTATGGAATAAAATATTCGGCAAATGACCCCCACGGCTCCGATGACAGGCCATTACTCTTTTCATGAAATTTTCGATGACTTTTTTTTTTTTTTTTTTTTTTTTTTTTATTAAAGTAATAAGCTATCTATAGTACAAAGTGAACTAGAGTCGATAGCATTAACTAATAACAAATTTACATACAAAAATTAAAAATAAAATACGTGCGGTGGGGTCGCAGAATAAAAGCAAAACTAATTTTTTACAATATTTGTTTACAATACGAAATACAATAATAAGAGAAAATGGAAAAGGTAGCAATAATAATAAAATAAAATAACATATTTATGCAATAGTTCAGATGGTAACATATTTTAGGTTTGTAATATCTTCATAGCTTTTATGTAAAAGCCAGAGTTTTATTTCCTTTAGAAAAATAGATTTAGATCTTAAGTTTCTTGTGCTAATCGGTAATTTGTTGAAAAGTCTAGGAGCTATTGCCGTATAGAAATTAAAAATATTTGTAGGTTGTGATGAGGTACCAAAGCAAGATTGGAGTTGTTAACTCTAAGATAGTAGTTAGCAGAATCTCGATTTAATTCATAGCCCGACCTACAGAAAAAGATCTTTAGAACCTTATAGTAGTATAGATGTTTTAGGGGGAGAATTTTAAGATTCCTGAAAAGTGGTAGACTACTAACACGACGGTTTTTATTACATATTAGGCGAATAACATGCTTTTGAGAAATTAACAGCGAATTCATTTTGTTGTCATGGGTACCACCCCAGGATACTAAACCATATTCAAGCCTAGAATGGATTAATCCATAGTAGATACTTTTAAGAAGGTCTTGAGAGCAATACGGTTTTAAAAAGAAAAATTGCCTAATGGCAGCAATAAGGTAATTTTTAAGTGCATTAGTATGAACAGACCAATACATCCTCCAGTCAAGCATAACACCAAGGTACTTAAATGAATCTACTCTCTCAATAGTGAAACATTTTTCAGAACAAGATCCCATTACACAAAAAGTTTGCGAACTTGTACACGATTTGCAAATGTGAAAACTGTGTTTGAATTTAGTACAATTAGCGCAATGATAGGAAAAAGATCCAAAATCAAGCTTCTTTCCGCACACATTAAAAAACATGATTTTAGTTTTATCACTTATCACCAATTTATGCTGTTGAAACCAGTGACTTATAAGTTCCAGGTCGTGATTTATATCAGCACTAAGATTCAAAGCAGAATTACTTTGAAAAGTGCATGCCATATCATCAGCAAACGCGTTGACCTTACTCTGATAGCTTAGTGAAAATAGCGAGTTGATGAAAATTAAAAAGAGAATCGGACCAAGTACCGAGCCTTGAGGAACTCCAATAGATATGCATATGCTTGAACTCATTGTACCATTAATTTTCACCTTTTGTCCTCTATTGGTAAGATAAGAAGAAAACCATTTGATTACCATTCCTCTGAAACCACAATTGTATAGTTTTTCCAAAAGTATATTATGATCTACTGTATCAAAAGCTTTTGTTATATCAATAAAAAGAGCTGCTGTTAGTTTTTTATTGTTAAGACCATTATAAACATCAGTGCAGAAGTTTAACAGTGCTCCTTCAGTTGAATAACCAGAGCGAAAGCCAAATTGGGATTTACTGAAAAACTTATTTTTTTCTAAAAATTTTACCATTCTGTTTTTGACAGCTTTTTCAAAAACTTTTGAAAATACAGGTAGAAGAGAGATGGGTCTAAAATTATTAACTGATGTTTTATCGCCTTTTTTGAATAAAGGTATCACTTCGGCCTGTTTCAGATCATCAGGAAAAATTCCAGTAGCGATACTTTTGTTGTAGATATAAGATAGAATGTCACATATATTTAAAGCTATTTTCTTTACAAAGCTATTTGAAAAACCGTCGCTGGTCTTAGAGCTTGAGTTATTCAGAGAAGTGATAATATTATATAACTCGAAAGATGTGATTTGTTCAAAATAAAAACTAACGCTAGAAGAGACATCATCCAATGGACAATCACATTTGGAAGCATTTGCACAGCTGTCTGATACCACTTTACTACCTATAGAAGCAAAAAAGTTATTAAATTTTTCAGCAACTTCATTAGGATCACTGATGATAGTGTCATTATCTTTTAGGTTTTCGAAGAGATTGGAGGCAATAGATTTATTTTGAATTTCTTTAATCAATTTCCATTCTTTTTTCGAGTCTCCTTTGAATTCTCGAAATTTGTTTATATAGTAGTAATGTTTGCACTTTTTAACATCCTTGGCAATATCTTTACATATTTTCTTATAAGCATTTAGTATAGTAGGATTGTTACAAGATTTGATTTTCTTTTTATATAATTTATTCTTTTCCTTAACCTTTTGAAGCAATTCCGTCGTAATCCAAGGTTTTAGTCTTTTTGTTTTACTTTTACTTTTTTTTATTTTCCTTGAGCAAAGTGTAATATATTTATTAAGAACTTCAACAAATTCTTTGTACGCCCGAGAAGGATTATCTTCATTAAAAATATTTAGCCAACTTTCATAACGAAGAAATTCGTTTAGCGCATAGAAATCAGTGATAGAGTAAATATAGTACGAAGGAAGTATATTTGGACTTACACTGCAATTGAATTTAATACTTAAATTCATTTTGCACAGAGATGTGGCTGTATCTCACCGATGACGCGTTGGATTTCCGATTTGAGCTCAGGAATTGTTTCGGGTTTATTTGCATAAACCCGAGATTTCACAAAACCCCAAAGAAAAAAATCGCACGGCGTTAAATCACACGATCTTGGTGGCCAGTTGACATCAGAATTTCGTGAGATAATGTGTTCTGGAAATCGTTGCTGCAATAACTCGATTGTTTCATGCGCGGTGTGGCAGGTTGCGCCGTCCTGCTGAAACCACATGTTGTCCAGATTCATGCCGTCCAGTTGAGGCCACAAGAAGTCCGTTATCATATTCCTGTAACGAATGCCGTTCACAGTCACTGCAATTTCGGCCTCATTTTCAAGAAAGTAAGGTCCAATCACGCCGCCTGACCAAAATCCGCACCAGACAGTTACTCGTTGTGGGTGCATTTGTTTCTCATGGATTGCATGAGGATTTTCTGAGTCCCAAATTCGACAATTTTGTGTATTCACGAAGCCATTCATATGGAAATGCGCTTCATCGGAGAAAATGACTTTTTTCGAAAAATTGGCATCGACTTCACTTTGCTCCATTACCCATTGAACGAATTGCCGGCGCTTTCCGTGGTCTGCTGGTTTGAGCTCCTGAGTTAACTGAATCTTGTACGCATGAAGGTGGAGGTCTTTAGTCAAAATTCGCTGCGTAGTGCTTCGTGAAATTTGCAGTTGTTGAGATAAATGTCGAATTGATGTTTTCGGGTTTTCGGCGACACTCTCGTTTACAGCAGCAATGTTTTCAAGAGACCGACCGGTACGTTGACGCAAAGGATTCTTATTATCCATAATTGACCCAGTTTCTTCAAATTGTTTGACCACTCTTCGAATGGTTGACACATTAGGTGCACTTTCTCGGCTGAAAATTTGGCGAGCGGTTTCAGCGTAACTTTCCCCATTTTTGTAATGAGTTTTCACAATTATAACGCGTTGTTCTTTCAAAAAGCGCTCCATTTTCAATAATCGGAATAAACAGAGATGACAGCTGTCAAATTTCAGAGTTGCCACTTGCATGAAAAAAAAAATATTCCAACTTTAAAAAGTGCACTCTTACTGAGACAGCCTTTACTATCGTTGAAGTCGAATGGCATTGGACTTGGTATAATTATCCTAAGGTCTAAAATTGTCAGTCCTTGTTAAACTGCGGTTCATTGCCTATATTACCCACTACCTCTATTCCGTCTAAATGGAAAAGGGCTAAAATTATTCCTGTCCCAAAAAAGAAAACTGTAGTCTTTCTAAGTATCGACTCATAGCAATTGTACTTATACTACCTATCCAAAGTTTTTGAAAAAGCCAGCCACATAATACTACATCTATGAATTGAAAGCTTGCTTAATTACAACCAGGTGGGATTTCGAACCAACCGTAACCATGAAATTGCTTTATTGTTTGTCGTTGATGACATCAGGAAAGTTCTTGATGATATGGAGTTAATCATCCTTATTCTGCTCGATTTTTCAAAAGCGTTTGATAGTCACTCTGTTCCCAAGTCATTGGATTCTTTTAAATTCTCATCTATAGACTGCTGACTCGGGTTTTATTCTTCTATATATCCGGTCTATCCTTCTTCTTATAAAGACAGGCTCTATCTTAGGTTCCATTCTATTCCTTCTGCCCAACATTACTACGTACACATGTATTCGCATGTAGACGATGTGCAACTAAATGGTGATTTGCTGTTTGGTCTTTCATTATTATATTTTTGGCAGCTCACGCATGAGTCGTGACATGTGTCAAAATCAAACATGCTCAGTTAACGTGAGAAATGAGCCCGGTGAATAATTTAGCCTTCATTTTTGACCAGTGAATTGGCCGACTAGAACGTGCGAACAATTTTCTATGAGGATACGTCAAATCACTCGCCCACGCCGATGAACTAGCGTCAATGTCAGCATTAGAAGACAATTCAAACGTGTTATTAGCAAGATGCCAGCTAATATGTTCGAGTGGAAATTTGGACTCTCTGTATTCACTACTTTAAATGTAGTCTTGGGCAACATTTGCACAAAATAACCTTTTAAAAATAGATGGCAAGCATTTATTTATCGATTGAAATACAAATTAAATACACTTTTGTGATTTCCTTGTTCTTTTATTTGACAATTGAAAACCAAACGCCTAAATCATCATAACACAATTAATATTTCCACTTGGCTCGGTGGAATAATACATTGCCAAAATTCCAGAATATCCTTAACTTGGCCCAAACTATTAACTTACACCTTAATGCCAGTAAATCCAAGTCACTTGTTATATACTGCTCGGTCGATGCCTCTAATCTTCTTGCCATTAAACTCGGGCAGTGCAGGTTCACTTAGGGTAATGCAAATATAGGAAGGGTATAGGTACAATGGGTTCGTGAATGATTGTGTTTATAGATTGCATTATTTGGGATAGGGGAGGAGTTGATTGGCGATTTGACTCCACTAGACTTCCCTCCAATAACCCTGAATTGCCAGAACTCAAACATACGCCTTTGATTATGAAGATAGGACTTGACTGGCATTTACTTTTACTGATTTTTGCGACTTGTACTGTTTGTGTCTATTTGCTTCAAAATTTGTCTTACGCCAAGATCCTAAACCAATTTTTGTCCTAATACTTCTAAAAATAGTCAAAACAAAAATTCAGCCCATCATATTAATCCCGAAAAAATCCCACCCCTCGCTCATAAACAATGATTACCGGATTATGGTTATGGATTTGGAGACGACTTCTGTCAGGAGTCGTGAAATTCATATGCAAATCGCCACCCCACGTACTTGTTGGATCTCCAGGTACATGGCCATCCAAGCATGACATTTCAGTACACCCAGACACAACCGAAGGTTGACAAAGAGAAGCATGGATTGTAAAAAGGAACGTGATTGTTATTACATGTAACATACAGGCGCGAGCATTACAGCGCTGTAAACTTTGACCACCCATTGTCATCTCAATTCATAGCATTGTAAAGAGGGAATAAATAAAAAGCATATCACCCTTCAGCTGGCATCCTACTCCGAAAGAATGTCGGGATATTGATTTTTAACTTTGAGAGCACACCCTCATACGGGTAGGTTTAAACCACGTCATGTAGGCTTAAAGGTTCAAACGTTTTTGTTTTCCTCTGCCATCCAATGACATAGAGCGGGTAACAGAGCCGTGCTTGTTAGCGCTTTATTGAATGCTAATTATGTTGCGTAACCGTAAAAATAGAAAACTTTTCTTCAGACAACCTCGAACAGCACTTGGAGCTGCTTGAAAATCTCATCCCTTAAGCTGCTTGACGAGCTGACGTCCTCGAAAGTGATTCGCATATGGGGCGGGATGCAATTGGTCCAGGTCGCAGAAATCGAGGGCATTGATCGAAGGTGAGTTGTGCATGGTTCCGTGGTGATGGCCTCTTTGTTCATTGGTTTTTCTATATCAGCGATAATGACTTGCTGTCAACTACTGCTCAAAGGGATGTAAACGGTTTTGCGTACGTAGTAGGGCTGGCAAAACGAATTGTACGACTTCTTCAAACACACGCCTTACAGTTTAATCTGAAACAAGTTGCAGGAGCCATCTTAGATGACAAAGGTAAGTTTAGACGAACGCCATCATGGTCATACTTAATGGAGTCGGTTGTCCATTTAGGAGGAACGACAAATGTGAATGGTACACCACGTCATCGGAGGCATCGGAACAACATGATTATAGCAATGGTATTCGGGGTAACAGCACTGGGGGCCGTACTGGTGCCGATGGGATTTCAGTTCCTTTCAGTTATTAGCGGTAAGGCGTTGCTGTTGGCTAAGATGGCTTTGCTACTAGCGTCTATCAATGGCTTGAAAAAGGTTTGTTGAAGAAACCATTGCTTCGCTTAATCTTAAATGTAATATTGAAGTTTTTTAAATGACATCTTGCAGATTGCGAATAGCGGTGTTCATTATGGACTGTACCAAGTGCCGGGTGAGCCATTGGGATACGGGTACTACGATCGAGGCGACGCACATCATCCAAGGATTTTGAATGGTTTCGCTGAAAATTCGCCTGGGGAGAAGGTTTAAATTATGGCTTATTTCTTAAATATTACTTTCTTTTGGAAATACTCATGTTGAATGAACCATTTTTGATATTAATATACAATACATTTGCTTTTTATTACACAGTTTTATTAATAAACAAAACAAATCAGAATGCCATATCCATTTAAGGCTGAGGGTCTAAAGGTTAGACCTCTTATTGAAAAATATCCGACAGAAGTTTATTCAAAAGGGTTTTAGTTTCAGTGTAGTTTATAAGCTAGGTTAAGTTAGGTTATAAGGCTGTTAGCACTGCAGGAGGTGCAAAACGGTCAAAGATTGAGAGAATTTGTCCTGAGAAACTTTCCTCTGAGCCCCTTCTAGCGAGTTCATCGGAGATCTCATTTCCTGGGATCCTAGAGTGATCTGGGACCCAAACAAGCCTTAGTGAATTTAGTCTTACGACTTTGTTAAAAAAAAGTCTTGAGTTCATGCGTTTGGCTGTCACTGCAAGTTCAGTGTCTGGATAGCAGGTGTCATTGCATCTCAAGGCATAGCCATGAAACAGGGGTCTTTGAATATTTCTCGCGCGAGTACACTGTCACTCCAATGCGAGTTGTACCAAAAACCATTTCGCTTGAGCCGAGACATGACTTTCAGTGTGCACCTTCTGATATATATGTGAAGGGGTGGAAGATTCATCATAGCATCTAGAGCAGCTCCGGGTGTGCTGGGGAAAGCTGAGACAGACCGCTCTTTGGAGTTTGTTGAAAGAGGCCACGACGTGTTTGCGTTTTAGCATGTTCCACAAGACAACCGATGCATTTTGTTGGATGGTTTTAATGATAAGGGCTTTTGCATGTTGTATCTCACATAAGTTTAGACCAGAGGAACGTCGAGTAAGTGATGTTGCACGACAATTGAAGGAAAACCGAAGGCAATACACGACTATTCTATGTATTCGATACCACTAGGTATCGTGTCGAGGATATATTCTCGACGAGTTTCTCAAAGACATCGATTTCAGTGGATACTACAAGCGCTTGGTGTGATTGTTTTTCTTCAATGTCGTTAAAATCCGATTTTTGTGATAATAAGTTTGATTTTGGCCAGCATTCGTCACCGAGAGATAGCTAAGCTGGACCTGCCCACCAAAGATTGTGGGTAGCTAGGTTGGATGGAGTTATACCCCTCGAAGCACAGTCGGCAGGGTTTGCTTCCGACGCGATGTGATGCCATGAATGGCGTGGAATCGTTTCGAGAATGACAGCTGTGCGGTTTGCCACAAATGTGGTCCAACGTCGAGGTGGGGAAGAAAGCCAATTTAATACAATTTCCGAGTCACACCACGCATAAATTGTTGAGATTTCATTTGCTATAGATGATTTGATACGGCCTAGTAATCGAGTTAGAAGTAACGCACCACAGAGTTCCAATCGGGGAATCGATTTCTGGTAATCGAAATCAGGTACTGAAATTTTTGTGTTGCAGTCAGATTACTTCGACTGTCAGATTGAATTTGTCAAGGAACGTGGATTGCTGATTTACAAGCCGCTCTATTATCGAAGCGTCACTAACCTTTTGAGGCGCATTCTGAATACCGCGAATAGATTTAACAATTTTAGCATGAGTATTAAAATATTTGTTCTCGTATTCCGCAAACTCACCCTCAACGTCCACGAGGTCACTGCCTTTAACATGCGGCAGATAGTCATTATGGAACGACAGGGACGGGTTAAGAATATCCCTGCAGCGATACCTCCCGCTTGTCGTAAAAGGCGACTAAAACAAAGGTAAACAAAAATCACATCTAGGCAATTTAGAAAACACCAAGGTGAGCCTAGGGACACATATACCACCATAAAACTGCCCCAGAAGTGTACATGCAAATCAGTTAGTTAACACGACTGGAGATCACCGGTGTTGTAAGAGTAAGATCAAACAAAAAAAATCTGGACCTTGCCCGTGTCACAAAAAAAAAAAAAGGCAGGCCGAAAAACAATTGGTGCAAACAAATGCAAAAACAACAGCATTTGATTGGCCTCAGCGATGAAGTAATCCCAAACCGGGAAGCCTGCCGCTACTTTCTGAGGTCAAACCGGCGGACCCCACAACCGGACCAGTAGGAATGCAGTTAAGTGGGAAGGTTATGGTCCTACACTTCTGACCATAACAACGCCGAAAAAAGGAAAAGAAGAAGAAGAAGTTATTATGGAACGACGCAAACTCTTGCCACGATTCCTCAAGCTAACTTAATCGAACCTCTAAAATTTCGATTGATGTGGACTGATTTATTTTGTCCGCAAATAAAGCAGCTCGATTTAAGCTGCGATCTAATTTTTTGCGGGCTCATCTTCAACTGCAAAATTCTCACAACGGATTCACAAAAAAAGAAAAACCAAAGAGAAGGGAAATTCAGTAAGATAAATGTGCGAACGATTGCTTCCTTATAACGTATACGAAACACGTGTAAGAAAAAGAAAATATGCAATTAAAGTTACTGAATGCACTGTTTCAGACGTGGAAATTCCAAAAGGTTTCACTTTATTAATTCGGCAACGAAGGATCAATTTATGATTAATAACACGAGAGAGTTGTTGATGCTGCTGAGTTCAAAATCCAAGTAAACGACATCGATTTATTTTATTTGCAATAAAAACACAACGAACACCTGCACAAAAGTGAATGCAACAAAAGGGTTACTTAGTTTAGGCAATGTTGTGTCCCACTTGCATTTTCAAACATATTACAGATACAGTGCGGCAAAAGGTCCGATAAGGAAGCTCAGTTAAACCACGTGTTGGATAGAAAGCTCTCCTTGATTCAATACTGGTTGATATTTTGAAAAGATGTCAAATACAGTCTTTGGCAGTTATACAATGTAACAACCAATTTTTGCTTTTCAAACTTATTGCGAAAATGGTCGATTTGCATAATTCCTGGTCAACCCCGAATTCTTGGAATGGTGGAACGTTTCGAAGAAACTGGTTCAACATAAATCTACATGTTTCATTTACATTTCTAAAAAATCCATGTTATTCAACAATTCAAGCCTTTAGATCTGCTCGATGTCTCGGATGGATGGGTACGTAAAAAAAACAAAATTATCCTGTCGGGGACTTAAAACCCACACGAGGTTCACGAAAAACCAATGCATCCCAAAAAAGTAACCGTGTTGAACCGATTAAGGGTTGGCCACATCGAATTGTGGATTTTCAAAGATTAGGCTGGAGAGGTAGTTGCAGTGTATGGAAAGCGTTATCGCAAAATGCTGAACGATAGTGAATTGAGGCTAGACGCCTTCTGATTTATGTATAATGCGCCGCCCACACAAGCGTTTAAATAATGAATTTACTTCGAGTACATTACAAGTACTGATATTTTTATTCCAAGAATCGTTTATCATGCTATTGACAGCTCGAATTCGAACTCCTTTCTTCTATGAGTTTAAATTGAGACATTTGCGCCTCTGGTAGCTAAAAATATAAATGACGCGTTTCGGGATGAGGTGAACGAACCCATCATTTAACGTTGGTTTGGTAAGTACTTCTGAAGCATGTGGGAAACCGGAAACGTAATTGATGACAAGGTCTTAAAACTAACACAGATCCCAGACTCTGGTTTTGATATTTTTTGGCATCCACCATTCTCCCCTCATGTTTCTCCGATGGATTATCACCTTTTTCGGGTGTATGAGCCCTTTTATCGGTGGAATGATAAAATGAAAAGACTACGATAGTCCTCTAGACTAAATGACTTCCTTTTAGCCAAGCAATTTTTCATTAATGCACTGCCAAAATATCTATCTACAAATAAATCAGAATAGCACATTCAAGGTTAACTCAGGGAGAGCACAATCATAATTTAATTTTGAATCAAGTATTCACAACGCGCTCTGGTTACCCTGAAAGCTATTAGTCACTCTTTACTTTCGCTTTGCTCGCCGGCTATCGCTAATTCCTCTTTCACCATCTGATTCTACACAAAAAGCACATGTTCGCAGTTTCTCGTCAAGGCAACAAGTGCCATAGGCAACTTGAGAGCCACCCAACGACCCTATGCTTCCACCCCCCTACCGGCAATCACTGCCTTCCCACACACTCATACAGTCGCAAGCATTCCATTTGTACTTTCAACCACCCTCGTCGAGCATAAAGCCAGCAAGCTTTCTGGTGCCGCTGCTACTGCTACGGAAGGCATTCACTATAAAAGGATACGTACCACTGATAACAACACCATTCCGTCGATGGTCTTCCATGGTTGAATTGACTCTACGTACAATACCAGTTCTCGTTCTTTCGTACCCAGCAAACACAATATAAAATCGTTTCATCCGACTGTTGGCGCTGAAAAGGATCAAAGATTTAAGCGAGGACTTGTGCTCTGGTGTTTGTAGTGTTTGAGTGAAAAATTCTGTTTGTACGAGGCTCCCTTAGTTGTTTGTAATCGTGTGGAGTGCGTGAACTAAAAAAAATAAAACAAAAAGAAACAATTAAAAGAGAGAATACAATCGGTTGACTGAGTAACATTCCGGGTGTTCCTTTCGTCCTTTCCACCGAAATATCCGAATTTGCTTCATTTGTTCGCGTGCTTAGTGCTTCATCTCATCCTTTAATAATAATAAATAAGTTTACAGTTCCAGTGACGGTTGTATCCCTTTTGTGTATTTTTTGCAAGTGCTTGTTTGTGTGGCAAGGATCAAAGGCAACGACGAGACAAACATGAAAGCCGTACTGTTCTTTTCGCTATCAATTATAATTTTAGGTGTTAAGGTGAGTAATTTTGGTAATTCAGTTGACCGAAGATGGTCATTAATATTAGCTTCGGGGTGACAGTGGGCATTTATCGTTATTTCTCAAATAGCTTCTTGGTGAATTCTTTAGGGGATCAATTCGCCATGATGATGTGTGTTATTTTTCTTTCTAATTTAAGGATTTTTTCGGGTCGTGGTTGTTTGGTGAGTGATTATATGTTCATCAGTGATCAGGGTTTTTCATATCGGAGATCTAAGAACGTTAACGAAGATAAACTACGACGGAAATAGAAGTTGAACGTCTTTTTCATAGTATTTGCTTATGTACATATGTACATAGCACAGGCCTTTGGGTTTCGTAAAGATAATGAAGAAAAACTTTATGGTATATTTTGTACAATTAATTTTTTCTTCCGGCGGAAATATTTAATTAGCTTTTGGGTCATGTAAAAGGTTGCTATCGGAGGCGGCTTGCAAAAATTTAATAACTTCTTCGGTGTTATTCAGAGAATTAAAACTAATTAAAGAATATTAATAAAAAGGCTTTGGTCTTTTAATTTTAATTTTAAGTGCTCAACTTTTAAGCACTGAGTCCAGAGTTAAGCATTGACGGTTGACTTACAATTTTTGGTGTGTGCTTAACAGTTCTTTAATTTTTTTTTATCAAAACTGACTGATTTTTTTCTTAAGAGCTGGGGTTAATTTAAATATTCTAGTATACTGAAACAAAAGAAAACAGTGTTTGGGATTATTTTAACGCCTTAACTCTTAAGGCTAACTAAGGTCTGACTTTTTTTATTTAAAAGTTATATTTTTGGACTAAGTTATATATTTGGACAAAATTTTTGGATTGCAATAAAATTAATAAAATTACTTGCACCTAATAAATGCTCTACCAATTGAGCTCATTGCAAACGGTCATGTAATCCGTCGTTGGTCCGATTTTTAAGATAAATTGAAAGAGCATCGTAAATAATTAATCGAAATAATAATTTGATTTTGGCTTAAAGTCAAAATTCAACTCCATGTGGAATATTGCTGGCAATGTTACTGATAAAGAAAAGATTTTCCAAATAATAAACTATTCAGCAAGATGTCACATTTGTGGCACGCGTAAGGGAATGTTCTAATCTAATTGTCTTGGGTAATAAATGCATGTTAAAAATTAAATGTCTAGAAAATAAAGTCCCTTGATATATATTGTATCGTTCGAAACCAAAAAAAAGTTTAATATTTGGTGTGATAACCTTTATTTTTTATTATCTCCACACCTATGAGGTACAACTCAATTAGGTTTTCTTATTGTGGACTTTAGTGTCAATTTCCACTCCGTTTTCAAACACATCATGAGCTAATCCTTATTTTTGAAGCGTTGATTTCCAGCTCTACTCCTTAAAATGCCAAAGAGATTGAAGTAGGGAGAGTGGGGAGCTACTTTAAATTTTGAAAACTTTCACTTGCCTACGGACCAATTTATATGTGCTTTTGCTAATCTAATCAGAAGGTGTATTAAATTTTTAATATTCGAGACAATAAATTGGGGTTCTTTTAAAACGATACTTTTCTTAAAATGCTTCTTTGTTAAGAATTGCTTTTTAGATGGCGAATAACTTTTTAAATCGTTTTAAAGTGCATGTTTGTATAAATATTTGAGATTTAAAAAAAAATATTTTTCATTTTACACATAAGAAAAAATGTTTTTTTTTTTCAATATCGTTTTAATCAGTCTTGAAAATCCAAGTGCAGTTTCTTCAAAATGAGATTTTCAAGGCCAGCGAACGAGAAACCTCATCGTATTGAAATTAGGGTTATTTTTATTTCATGTTTCAAATTTTCACTTCTTCCATTAGAAGTAAGGTTGACAGAATATACTCTACGTTATTGACTGAAACTATAATCATTCGGAGAAACAGTGACCACTACTAAGAGCATTTGTATAAAAACCATAAAATATTATATTTTTCCATAAAAATAAAAAAATTATATTTTTCCATAAAAATAAAAAAATTATATTTTTCCATAAAAATAAAAGACTAGAAATAATTCGCAGTATTTGTTTTTTATATAAGAAGTTTTGCAAATATCGGTTTGGGAAAAAACTATCGAGAGACTTCTTGTCATTTTTATTTATTTGTTGGAAATGAATTTAATTTGAATGAATTTAATTGACTATTATTATCTATGACCTTTTGCCATCTTGTGGGCAGTTCCACAATTCCATTTCTGGAATTTCTGACGAAGGAATGGAAGCAATTCATTTGTCTCTTTTTGATGCGAGTTTCTTTTCATTAAAAAAGTTTGTCAAAAAAGATGAAAGCAAATGATAACGTTAGTGCGAAGTCTGGGGTATACGGGTGATGCATCGAAACTTCCCGGTCAAGCACTCTTAATTTTTTTGCTGTGTCATTTGAAATGTGTTTTGTCTGGCGTTGTCATATGTGACTATGGAAGAAAATGTCTTTTCTGTTCATCAACTCTGAACTGAATTTTTTACTGCAATCTGGCTAGTTGCTAACAGAGGAGATAAGAATTCATATTTTTGAATCCAGCTTTAGCACCTCATAATGAACGATTCCCTTCCAATTCGATCATACACACAGCATGAGTTATGTCGTGTCAATCCTAGCTTCTAAGTCGTGTGTGTTCGTTCATCTTGCCTCTTTCAAAATCTTTTCTAATGGCATTCTATATTTTACCCATCCCGCGTTGCTTATTCTTAATCTCGTTTCTTGAGTCAGCGTTTTACATACGAGGTATGTTCAAGAAATAAGGTGACTTTATTTTTTTTCGAAAAATATTTAGTTTTTCATCAATTTCTACATCGTCTTCTTCAAAGTAACCCCCCTTAGATATTATGCCAGTCTTTTTCTAATTCAACACTACGTCCTTCCATGGATTTTTTCAGTTTAGGAAGAAAAAAAAATCACAGGGGGCCAAGTCCGGTGAATACCTACGGTGCGTTTTTAGCCAAAAGCGATTCTCATGCGATGATTCTTTTGGTTAAAATTTAGCAATTTCGGAACAAACTCTACTGACAAACGTTTAATGTCCAAAATATCTGCAAAAAAAATTATGGCACGAGCCAACCGATATGCCAATATCCTTAGCAACTTCTTAGACAGTAAAGAAAGTGATAATATTCCTCATTAAATCTGTGAAAAACAAATTTAATATTTATAATGGCTGATAATGGCAACATATGTATATTAAAGGAAATGTGTACTAACATAGCAAAACGAAAATCGGAAATCCAATGTACTTAGCTCACGATATCCAAAACGTCACCTTATTTCTTAAACAAACTTCCTATATTGATTTGGCCCATCAAATTCAGTCGACTGATGCGGCACCCAAATGTTGAGCGTCTTTGTGTATTTAGTGCTACGGAAATGATTCAAAGCTCTTTTGTGATCAATTAGCATTGACCGTGCAACATTCTATTGCATTTGCATCTTGACCGTGAGCATCACCAGTTTTTCCTGGGGTTTGCGCAGCAGTTTATAACCATTTTGCTTAGAAATTTTACTTATTTCCACGATAATATAATTTTTAACATGACGGACCAAATAAAGGGTGATTTCTCTGCTATTTGGTTTTTCAGTTTCTATTTTTGACAGCCCATGCACTCGTGATATGCATCGAAATCAACCATGCCATTTATTTGCCATTTTATTTTGAAAAGAGCCGCCCGAAAATTGATAATTCTATTATCGAAATTCGTGCCCTGTGTAAAATGTTTTTGGGCACTTCAATAAATTTTAAGGTCGACATCAAGCCACTTACCGTATGCGTAGAGTGCGTACAGAGCAAAATATTGCTTCTGTATCATCCAGTGTTCATAAACACCTTGATTTGTCCACTCGTCGTCGTTCGCAGTAGTTGCGATTGTGTTACTCCACTATGTGGAAGGTTTTACGCAAGGATCTCTTACAAAATACAGCTCGTACAAGAACTGACATCGACTGACTTGCCATAGCGTCGAATCGATGAGTCAATTCGGAAATGAGTTCGATGAGCAACTTATATTGTATGTCACGTTTTGGACCGGTGAATTTACTGGCTAGATCGCGCGATTTGACGTCTATAGACTATCTTTTATGGGGATAAGTCGAATCACTGGTCATGCCGATAGGCCAGCATCGATTGCAGCCTTGGAAGACAACATTTCACGTGTTATTAGCAAGTTACCAGACTCTCTGTATGCATTGATTTATCAACTCAAATTAAAATTGTATACACTTTTGCATTCTTCCTGTACCTAATTCTCAACCGATTTTGGAAATTCAGAAACTTTTATTCAATTTGGACCTATACAATTTATTTTTATTAATTTTTGAAAACAATATCAATTAAATGACTGCCTTTATTGCCGATGCAAAAATGGGCTCGTTTCGCGCATTCTCCATGACACTTTCGAGCATTTCGGTCGAAATTTCTGCAATTTCCGCGCACGACGTGTTTCTTTTGAGCTGTTCCATTGTCTTCGGGCCGTTAGCATACACTTTGCTTTTCAAGTATCCCCAAAGAAAAAAGTCTGAAGGAGTCAAATCCGGCGATCTCGGAAGCCAGTCAATATCGCCCTTTTTTGACAACAATCTGCCAGGGAACTTCTTACGCAAAAGGTTCATTGTTTTGTCCGCAGTATGGCATGTCGCGCCGTCTTGTTGAAACCAAAGTGAAATAAGCCTTTTTTACGCATTTCTGGGACCACATAATGGGCCAACATCCACCGATATCGATCGCTATCCATCGCCAACTTTGAAGAAATGATTTTATGAATTTTAGCGCATACACCGGCCCAAACCGCAACTTTTTGATCATATATCGGCACTTCGTGAATAATGTGAGGATTTTCGGTGCCCCAGAAGCGACAATTTTGTTTATTAACTGAGCCTGAGAGCGTAAAATGTGCCTCATCGGTCATCAAAATTTGCTGCCAGAACTCCGGCTCAGCATTAACCATTGCAACGACATTTTGTGCGTATGCCAATCACCGTGGCTCATCTTGTGGCAAAATTCTTTGAGTTATCTGCACTTTGTATAGAAATAAGTGAAGATCTTCCTTTAAAATTCTCCGCAAAGTGGTCCCACTGATGCCTAGCTGCTAGATGGTTAAAATTGTACTAAATTGACGTTTCGTAAATGCTATGACATATGAAAATCGGTTGACAATTGTTGAAGTTATTCGAAGTTTACATCGACCCATATGAGATGGCGCACTCTGTATAATATATGTTGGGCTATCAAATAAGAGGTGTCTCCTTACATTACACGCCATGGTTGAACTGTCAATTAGTATTTAGACGACTTTTGTGAAGTAAATAATAATAAGTTAATAAATATGAGTTGATATATAAAAGTGTATTACAATTCAATTAAAGAGGAAACATAACAGAATCATATCGTAAAATTCGTAATGCTTTTGGTTATTATCAAGCGCCTACTTGCTATGTACCTATAATAACGTCTTTTATAACTACATTTTACTGTCACAAATAGATAAGTGATTCAAACGCTCGAGTTCGCCCTGCAAATTCAGTAGAAATATTGCCTCTGTAGTCGAGAGTGGTAGTCGCATTGTCCATTTCGGGACGAAGACAGGAACTGGATATATTTAATAGTATTTTGGACCATTTTTGTATTAAGATCTTAGGCAACACGTTAATAAAGTCCTGTTGACACAAGACTTTAAACCCAGCGAACCATGCGCGAACAAACAAAACTTTCGTATTTGGCTCTGAAAACCTAATAATGGACACCAGTTTGGTGTCGTTTTTCGACTGGCGATGTCAATAAACCATATTTTTTCGAAAACTATATTTCAGTGAGTAGATTGGGTTACTAAACGATGTTGACTGCCTTCATTTAGCCTGAAATGGATGCTTTAAATGTGGAAGACGTTCATTTTCACCAGAATAGGGCCACATGCCACCTATGTAGCTGACGAAACAATGGTTGGATGTGTAATTTCTGGAAATGGACTCTTCAATTCCTTTGAGAATGGGTTTGAGATAAGGTTTCAGTTGTCAAGTTGTCATCAGACAAATGATTATTTGCAGACAGAGCCAGAAACATTCGACACCTTTTGTTGGATGAACCTGCAATTACATTGCCCCTTTTCTCATTGATTTTTTATTTTATCTTTTTCACTACAAAAACAATCCGGAGTGAAACATAACTGAGAAGGAGAGAAAACGAAAACATTTAAATTACTACAAATCGCCTAAATCGATTAGATATTGCGCTTTATACTTTTTAACCCTTTTATAACCCTTTTTCAATTAAATTGATTATGCTCGTATTTCACTTAGCCAAAGGCAACAAAAGAGAAAAAAATATATTTTTTACTTTCTTCTTAATAAAAAAAATATTTTTGATTTAATACGTTATGATCATCTTGAGACAATTCAATTGTGGGAGCACAAGCGTATGCAGAAATTCTCAGATAATTTTTTATTCGCTTTTTCAATTAGCATCCGACGCTAGGTGTGAATTTTTATTCATACTCGGTTAAGTTTTATTTGGTAGGCAGAAATCGTTATATGACATCATGTACAGTAAGATGACAGCTACGACAGTATCGTGAAATGGAGCGATAGCTTGTGTCAAGGCGATGGAGACGTTTTATTGACCTCTTGGGATCAAGTGCGGTGCCGCATCAGATGTCTCTGAATTTATGCCCATTATCGTGAATATGCTATTAAATTTTTCTCACAATATATTGTACATTTTTGTTTATTAGAAGAACCGATTTTTTTTCTGTGAAAATTGTTTGCATATTTCCTAAAATGAATGCTGCCGTGAATAATTTGAACTTATTCTTACCCGATTACACAATATTCTATGGTTTATAGGATGCATATAATTCTAAAACTGTATATTCTTTTTTTAAGAAAGTAACTAATATTTGAGTGCATTCCGTGTTCGTTATAATAATGAATGTGTCTGGAATTGTACAAATATTTACATTTATGTCCCTACCAGGAGAAAGCCTATTTACATACTTGCTACATTTCTCAGGGTTGTTGTCAAAGTCTTTTTAAATGTATACAAAAGTTCAACTAATTTTCATTTTACATGGATTCCATTATAAAGTCTTAAGTCTACAACTTTGACTTTTAAATGTCATAATAAAATCTCTGCGAAATTCAACCTTAGTTAAAAGCCTGTCGTGCATTTTTCACGATGACTTCTGTGTTTTCAATTTCTTATGTTGTTGTTCAATTCCCGTGTTGTTTTAAGAAAAATTGCTGTACCATTGCCATCGACATCACTCTGCCAAACAATAATTCGAACTTGGCAGAATATGAGATTAAAAACGAGACTGTGCGGTGGAAAACCATTTTTTGAAAGGATATATAAAACAAAGCTGGAAATGATAATTCGAAATTCATGCGAAAAAAAACAAATCGAAAGTGTTTTAAAAATATTTTCTTAATGACACCATTTATTAATTAATTGAATACGAGTGCTTACCATCATTGACAGAAACATGCTCTGCAGGGCTTCCATCTTAAATCGAAAATCGTTGTTATTCATTGCGTTTAAGATCATATAAGGGGAAAGTAGGTGTTTATTGAAAATGTTGAAATGATTTCCATATTATATAGTAAATGATATTCTGTGAAACAAAAAGTGAACAAAAGTGAAGATGTAATAAGGCAATTCAAAGAATTAACTCTTTGCACTATACTATGAAACTGCTACGTAAGGTGTAGCTTCATTATTACCAACCAACAACATCTGTGATTTTTGAATGAAAAGGGTGTTTTATCAACTTGTCTTAACCCTTCAACCCTTTCATTCCCAAATTAATTGGAGCTTGTGGCTTAAGTAACCTACATACTAACTTACTTATCAGGCCAGTCTGAACGAGGGCTTGCTTCCACTCGTACCGGGCACGCTTCTTCCAATTGGAAAATCCAAGTTTCCTGATGTCTACGATCACTTGGTCTCTGAACCGGGGGTTCGGTCTCTCTTACCTTCTCGAACTAGATGGCTGCGATTTGAAGACCCTCTTTGTGGGAGTGGGGCTGTCAATGCTCTTGATGTGGCCGAGCCAATGTAGTCGACGAATTCCGGACTTCTTCCACATCATTGTACAGCTCGTAGAGTTCGGGATTGTGTCTTTTTCTCCATTCGCCTGCCCCGCAGATTATGTGTATGTATGAGCTCAGGCGTAAGAGCGAATTGGTTACTCTCTTTGTTATATCTTAGTTGAAACTTTAGCATAAGTAAATACATTATAATAGAGTAAGTCATAAACCACAAGCAGAGCAGATCGTTTCATTTATTACAGCAGACAGAACCATATATCAGACTGAGAATTTTTGTTTTAAAAGAGCCCAGAATTATCTCTGCTTTCTTGCTTATCGCCCAATATTCGGCTCCGTAAAACAGGAATGGCAAAATCAGTGCTTTGTAGAGAGTAATTTCGGATTTCCTTTTTAGCTGTTTCGACGAACCGAAGTAGCACAGGTTAATTTTTCTTGGATCTCCACCAAGTTGTCATTTGTGGAGTTAACATTTGCCGGGATGTAGACAAGCTCAAAATTATATCTGTTGACGGTTACGTTCTGCCCAAGGCGATGTTCGACCGAGCGAATCTTAGTCGCAGCGTATATTTCGTTTTATCCTCATTTACTTTTTAACCAATGAGGCCTGCCTTTTCTTCAATTGCCGTGAATGCCGATACGTCAATGTCGTCCGTGTTTCCCAGCAGTTGGACGCTCTTGAAGAAGATGGAACCTTCCGTGTTGAAACCTGCCTACCTCACTGTCTCTCCTTGCCTAGATCCGGCGTATATTTGGAAGGGTACGTAGGTATGGGGTCCAAACTGCACAATGCTTCACGAGTCTTGCAGTGTGGTGCGACACATCCTAATCAATTTTCACGGGATTCCGAAATCGGACATCCTTCTGTAGAGCTCTTGACGATGAATGCTGTCGTATGCGGTTTTAAAAATCGATAAAAAGATGGTATCGACTTGCAACTCGTTGGTTATTTCCAAGATCTGGCGTAATGGGAAGATCTGCTCCAAGGTTATAGTGGATTTGCCAAGCCGGCTCATTAGTGCGGTGAAAAACGGTTTAAGATGTTCGCATAGTACACTGAAAAGTTTCTTATAGGTGACATTTAACAGGGTTATGTCTCGGTCGTTGGCGGAATACACAAGATCGCCTTTTTTTAATATGGGGCAAATAGAGCTGGTTTGCCAGTCATCGGGCATGCTTTCACTATCCCAAATTTGATAGATGATTCAGTTTATGATTATTAATGACATTCTTTTTGTCTCTGCTTGAGCTTTTCAGGTGTCTGCGGGACAATAGTCAGCTATTTAGGAGCGGTGAGTTTATTTCAATAGTGGGATTCTGTATAGTCCTAGTGACATGTATTCAAGATCAATTCCTCCCATATGCCTGTTGTATTATTACCACAACACACTTGCACACACTCATTGAGTTTTCCCCTATATAACTCGAAACCACCAGCACACTTTTTATTGTCATATCATCGACAAGCAATTAATTTATTTGTAGTTTCAAAATTTAAAATCCTCTAATCCTCGACCTTTTCAAAAAAGATTTGAAATGATGTCCCCACGCCATTCGGATATTTAGAATATTTATTACCCAAATGTGGTTTTACATTTTAATTCTATGCTGCTACTTTGTATTCCATGAAAATTTATTTCATTTCAGGTCTTTTGTGTTATCTCATCATCAAAAAACTGGGTAATTCATTGGTTGTTTCACTTGACAGATGCTGGCTTCGCTTTTCTAGGTTGTTTCGCATTACTCCAGCTCTGAATTTTTAAATTTTATAATCCGATTTTTAAGCATCAACCATTTCCTGAACTTGAAGTTAATTTTCAACTTCATTGACATCGCTAGCAACCCTCTTAATCAAACTAACCTCAAAACCTCCGCCTCTTTTAATTACACTTTATAGGGATTCATCAATAATATTTTCCAATTTCTTGGAATTTTTTTCTCTTCTTCTACATGGTTGTCATTAGCAGGTTTATCCCAATCAAATTCGCAATTTGCTTGAATATCTCGCTATGTCAAACCTTCTTACCTAACGCATACCTAACGCATAAAAGAGCATTATATGAATTATAAATATTATGGACCAATGTTGCTGAAGGCGACAATGTGTTTAGAAAATGTCTAACCACAAACTAAAAGCTTTTCTTTCCACCTTTTTTATTTTCTTTTCCTAATTTATAACCTGCGTCTGATTATTAATTATTTTACACTTATGGTTTCATACACTGAACTCTTTTATATATTAACATATCATTTTTGATATATTAACATAGCAAGCTATACTGAGAAAAAAAGACGATAGAGAGCAAAATAAAATGACGATGCTTAAAGGCTAAGATATGCAATGCAATTCCATTAAGAGTGTTCTGCAGAGACCGGACAAAGTGATATTCACAAAGCGTTAAGACTGGATCATACATCTCGACCAACATTTTATAAAATCTGACGGGTCACCTCAAAAGTGTTTCTTGTGTCGTCGCACAGTGTGACAATCCGCTCATCTAGTGGAATTAAATTAATAGTGCCTGCAGGTTAAACTTTTCAAAGTTTGTTTTTTTTTCTTTAAATTTATAATTAATATATACAGAATGATATTAAACAACAATTTTCTTAATACTTTCAAATTTTTAACCAAAAGGGGTCAGAAGGGGGGCGTTTTTGTGCTCAAGTCGAAGTTTTTCTTGTAAAAAGTTAACTATATTTTCGATTTTCCCTCTTTCTAGCCTCTTGCGCTTCTTCAGATATTTGGTCAATTAGAAGAATACAAGAAGCTACTACTTGTCTGCTGTGAAATAATATTTTGTGAACACTTACTGGCATATAATACCATTCGTTACACAATTTTCAAACGCATCTAGATGAATGGAAAACCCAGACGCTAAGGCTTCTAGAATAATATGAAACCCTTTTATTAGCTCTATATCGATGCCTGTTGTATCAGCTGTTTTAATTTCATCTCTGAAGAATCGTTTTCCGTATTTTCATCATTTATATTTCCTGATTGTTGTGTCGCATGCCAACAAGTAAGCCAGTCTCGTGTCTAAACCTGGCCTGAATGTGGCTTTGACTATTTCTTTTGCTTCCTTGTCTTTAACTTGCCAAACCTTCACGTCAAGCCTGTATGCTATGCGAAGGACGCATTTCTGAATATGATGGTAACATTATTCATTCCATTCCAAGCCATCAGACTTTGCTCCACATATATAACATGAAGATGTTATAGAAGACAATGCAGTGCAAACTTTACCATTTATCATTGTTAGTAAGAAAACTGGTTTCATTGTGATTTCATATTCTTCCTCATGAATTTCAATTGAGGATAATAAGTTTACTTGCTCAAAGATCAAATCAACTTCCCGTTTTATCAAATCTGTTGTTCCCTTTGCGAAAAGTAATATAATTGGGCCACAGGATCTTGTTGAAAACGGGGCACGATTTTGACAAATTATATTTTATGTTTTTTTTTTCATAAAAATACATTTGAGCTGGACTCATGAAATGATAAAAAGGTTTTCGTCAAACCGCTCCTCAGATGAAAACCTTTGTTTATATGATTTTTGCTGGGCACATCCCCATTTAAAAACAAAAGACAGTTCCTTTAAATCTCTATTGAATTGTCGAGATTTAAAAATTTATCTACCTCTGAGATTTATCTACCTCTTTTTGGGTAACATTTCATGTCAGTTGTTTGACAATATTAACAGTATCTCTTTTATCTTCCAAAAGTTCTTTTCATACGCAGTGCTTATTTCCTCAAAGCAAAACGCATCCAAAAGGCTTTGAACCGTCTTCCTTCATATTTTTTCACAACAATCCTCAAAGCTCCTTTTTGGTTTCCCCGTCTTTAAAAATCTTGATGAAAACGGAATTTCATCTAGGAAAGTGACGGGCAGTTCAAAGGTTTCGTTTAGCCAGGAAGACTAAGAACTTTGAAAGCGGTCACGGTGCCTTCCACTTTTGGCCCACTTATCATTGAGCTTGCAACAAAAAATCCTTAAAGCAGCTTTTAGTGAATTTATCGCTTCTTTGCAAAATGCAATTTGGCTAAACAAACTTAAAATAAGAGCTAAAGCTTTATGAAAACGTACTATTTTAATTTTGGACAGCCAAAATATTGGACACCATATGAAATGATATTTTCCTTACTTTTTAATTCTCTTATATTGTATTAAATAAAAATTACAAAAAATCTTCAATTACAAATCAATAAACACTTAGAAACGAGAAATAACTAATGTCCCTTAAAGACTTAATTTTACCCAAATGATCACAAAATCCAACTTTAAGATTAGTTTTTTTTTTTTGCATGACCCCCACATAAAAATTCATTCATATTTGCTTAGTAGAAGATATTAGCTCTACATTTAACCGATTTTTGCATTGGTTCTTGCAAGTGAATTTTTTTAATTTAATTCCGCTAGATTAGCGATTTGTCACACGCGTCGTCAAGAACGAAGAAAGTAAGGGGATTAACTCAGTTAAATAATAAACGTTTGAAAATTTGATCGCACTTTATAATGGACGATTTCCCTATAGTCGGCGATTTCCCTATATTTCCTAAAGGCGGTGTTTTTAAGCTGTCAAAATAAACTTTTGTGTTGACTTATTATTCGTTGTACATAACCTTTAGTGTATTTTTTCAACATAAGTCATCTAATTCCCATAGCTTGTTATAAATCGTTTATTACAGCTCATGGAGGCTCGGGACCGAAGCTTCTCTTAATAAACTTTGTTGTAGGGGGCAAATTATTACTTTTGACTCTGAATGGCGAATGAGAAGCTTTTCCTAGACAATCATAACACAGGGGTTTTGCCAGTATCCCGCTGAAAAGAAATCGAGATTTATGATTTCGATGACTTGTAGGCTTTGAGCCCCTTGTCGTCGGCATCAGAAGCCAACAAAACAACCTCTGAGCCAATACATTTCTTAAGAGTCAAAAGCCTAATCATGTAGCGGATGCTAACTCTATCCATCACAGGCAGCACTTTCCGAGCTTCTTTTGGTATAATAAAAATGATTTAAATTTTTTTAAATATTTAAATTTATTAGATACTTATTTAAATAAATAGTTGTATTGTCCATACTCGTATCAATATCCCCAGTGCCTATGTCTTTCTTTCTAATTTAGATTTGGAAGTAATTGACGACTTAAGCGTCGTTCGTTTTTGAAATCTACTCGTAAGTTGCTGTAACGAAATCCGACGAACGTTTTTTTGGGCACCTGATTCAAGTAAAGTTACTTGTATGCGAACAGCGCCTTAATTTTCGCAAGCCCTTGAACGCTAAAAAGTTTTCAAAGTTCTAAAAATGTTCTTAGGCAAAAATACGAACAAAATCAAGCTTAAATTGGTATTGTTTCAAACCTAATATATTACTTTCATCAAGAAGCATATAATGGAGAACATCGTATCGTGTAAGTTGTTAACAGAAACCCGAAACGTTGGCTAAGCAATTGTTTCAATGCCAACTGAGCCTATTCCGGTATTTTTTTAGTTATTGTTTCAAAAATTGAGTAACTGCCTTTAACGTGAAAATCATTGATTATAAAAATACCATTGTGTATTTATTTAAGATTATTACCAAACCTTTTCAGCATCAAGGCTTTTTGATTAAAGGATTGACAAAATCTAGATTTCGGATAAAATACTTCGGCGAAACGAACATTTTGTAATTTTAATAAATGAGGCTGCTTCTACATACTAGAATACTAGATGAACTAGACATCAGGCCGGAGGCCTCAAAACCCCATCATTACAATATATATATATGTATTAGCGAACTTGGAATATAGTAAGCTTGAAATAGCCTTAAATACTCTAGTCTGTTCAACACACATTTGAAACTATTTGCTCTCCTTCAGAATATGACTTCCACAGCGACGTCTGTTGAGTTGTTTCTTTCTTCTCAGCTAGGTTAGAAAATACGAGTAGAAAGGACTTCACACGCATACACTACCCACCTACACACCTCTTTAAGAGCACTACACGCCTTCGTCCCTACAACTCAGAAGATTGTAATAAAAAAATCGCAAGTGAAAGTGAAGTACGAGTATAATAGCAATAATGTGCAAACGTGTTTACATGTCTTCCTGCCATCGACCTTTTCATGGCTATTAAGTTCATAGACTGAGTGCCACAATAGGCACGTCCTGGACTTAAGTGTTCACATGGGGTAGCTTTAAGAGAAAATCCCTTACCCTTTACAATGGACTAGAAAGGAAATTAAATTATACATAAAACAGTTTTTTATCTAAATTGCAAATTAATCTGTTCTGTATAAAAGAATGAATTTACGAATATAGTGTTCCTGACATCGATTTAATTTTTTTGTTACGATAATTAAATCCAAATTATTATTGTATTTTTTGTGTTTTATTAAAACACAACAATTCCATGTTATTGAATGTCACTACAACACCAAGAAAAAACAGGAAACATCCACCCATTGTACACCGAACATGGGTAAAAAAAAAATTCAAATCCTGTAGAAAGCCAAACAAAGCCGTCAATCATGTACAAAATATCGATCAAAAAAGATGAAATAAGTGATGGGATTTGCATATTGTAATAGAGTGTTACTATTAGGTTAAGTTAAAAGCCAGTAGCTTCAGTCTCTGCAAGCTGATGGACGCTCTAGGTACACGAGAAAAAAAAAGCTGCACTGAGTGCAGGGGAAGAGTTTTTATCCAATGGTTAGTTTACCTTTCCTTCATGTTATTTGTAGTCTCGCAGAATAAATCCGTTTTTTGTATGATTTGAACTGAAGCATGCTTTGACTTATGTTTGTTTGCACGGTAGGGAGATGGTATGCTAATTTAGAAAAAGTCCCTTTTAAGTGCTAGCTTGATGAGTGAAAGTTGTGAAACTTTAAAACAAACTTTACCTAACCTTTAGGCGATTCCTCTGACGCGGAATTTCTAAGGCAGCATATGGTTATGTATGTGTAAAGTTATTCTTGCCTTCTGGGCTTTACATATAGATGTTTTCTTTCCTCTCGACTCTCGTCTTGTAACTATGAACAAACTGCTTTGGATTATTGGCAAACGAAATTTTAGAAGAAAAACCCAAGGATGCAATTGATGACAGCATTCGTTAATTCCGAAAGTAGAATACGAACTGTTGGAAGCCCAGGTTGAACATTTGAAAAACAACTTAAGCTTTCTACCTTTAGTACCAAAGTACTTGAATGCATAGAAACCATAGCCAACTACCCTTGCTATGAATTTTGTACAATATTTTTACCAAACATTATATAAGCCTGTATAGCTCCTACTATCGTTTGGTTATTCAACCCTTGAACAAACACTTTAAACTTATTCTAAAAATCAATAAGGGCGGTCAGAAATATTATCTTTACAAAGTAAACATAGCTGTTGAAGCAGAGTGAAGACGTTACCATGAGGCACATAAAAACTCTACCAACAAGAGATGTGTTTTTAAATTTCACGCCATTGTTGAACTCTTAGCACCCAATTATCAAAGCGATAAAGAGGACATTAAACAACGAGCGGAAATAGTGATAATTAGTTGCAAATATAATGAAAATTTTACAAAAACATTTGGCAAAGTTCGTAAGTTGTTGATCATCACCAAGTGCCTTCTCGCACAGCTGTGGCAAATTAGATCGGTAGGTTTAACGCCTCGGTCGTAAGGTGCTTTAACAAGTCCAACACGTGTTTGTACGACGAGATCCGCTGAAAATATTGTCGCGTAACTAAGAGTTATGCTTGAAAACTTCTTCTTAAGAACTTGCTTTCAAGGATCCGAAATCTAATTTCCTCCTTCTCAGTCAGAGTCCAAATTTTACATCCATCACTGGCATTGTTATAGTTTTATAAATGTGAATTCTGACATTTTTCAAATGCAGCCTCTCATTTATTTTGATCTTTATGTCGGCTAAGAGGTTCCAGAATATGAGGTTTTTTTTTCAAAAAAATAACACAAACCTTTTTTTCTTGAAAAATATTCATCAATATCATCAATAACAATTTTTTTCCTTTCAAAGTAATCCCCCTCAGCGCTTTTTATAATCATCAAAGAACTTCAGATATGGGCTTTTTGGTATAACCTTGAGCTCTTCCAGCGACGCGAGCTTTAACTCCTCAATCGTGGCAAATCTCCGTCCTTTCGTGCGTCTTTTCACTTTTTGGTCAGAGAAAAAAGTCGCAGCGGGCCAAGTCATGATGCCATTTTAATCGAAGAAAACAGGGGGTAAAACGGTCTTGCCTTTTCTGGTCATTTCCATTAGGATGATTGGGCCTTCGTTATGATGCTATAACCGTATACCCATGTTTCGCCACCAGTGATTATCTTTTCAGCAAATCTGGATCGGCGTTCATCTTCAAACTTCGTTGACGCACGTTTCATGCCCAAAAAGTTCAAAATATCCTCAGCATCTTCTCCGATAGTGATTCTACTATTCTCTATAACATTTTTCTTCACTGCTTCAATGCTTTTATCCGTTGTTGATGTGCTGGAGCTTCCAGGGCGGGCATTGTCATTAACATCTTCTCTGCCTTCTGTGAAAAGCTTGTACCACTTTTAAATATATTTTGTTTGCTCAGAGAAGACTCACCAGATGCCTTAGTCAACATTTCAAGTATGTACTATACGTTGGAGCACTTAATTAAAGTTTTTATACAAAATTGAATCTTTATATCTTCGTAAAACTAACTAAATTTTCAAAATGGCTAACAATGTCAACTAATGGTAGGTCTATATGTCAACATTATTAAGAAAAAAAAAACGAAAATTGAATGTATTGTACCTAGATGGCTAAATTGAAAAAGTCACCTTATTTTTTGAACCAGTCCTAGACCAGTGTCAAGTCGGGTGCGATATTCGGCTTGATCAATCGTCAGTGACCATATATTTGTTGTCTTTTTAATTTACTTCTGAACATACTTCCGGTCATTATTAAGCTTTTTGCTTTTCTCTCGCCAAAAAGGTCCAAATTGGCAGCATGAGCTAGAGCGGTGTGTCCATTAAGGTTTATTTCTCCAGTAATTTTTAAGAATCGATGTCATTTTTGCAAGGGATCTTATTACGTAGTCCGGCATCAAATTAAAGGGAAGTGACGTTCCCTTGTTTTAATCCTTCATATCAACCAACTTTTCCGGAATTCCCAACCTTACAAGGATATGATATATTTTCGATCTGTTTATAGGGTCATAAGTCTTTTTACATCTACGTTCGTGAAATTCTCATTTTTTTTCTAATAGTCGTATAGTGAAAATCTGGTCACTCGTCAAGCGGTACCTGCTGAGGCCATACTGTTAGTCTTTGATTGTTACCTGTATGATGTCAGTCTCTTTAAGAGAATATTTGACAAAGCTTTTTAACATCTTGATAGGGATAGTGATAGTGATAGTTTCTCGGCAATTATTGCATTGAATTCACCTTTTTTATCACTCGAATACTGAACCAGTTTTTCCAGATTCATCGCTTTATACAGACTAGAAATGAATGAACAAGATCAAGATGTATAACAGAAAATTATTCTGAGTGTTAAGGCTCATTTCCACTAGCCTGGGCCAGTAACCGTAAGAAAATTGTGACTTAAAATTACTCGTACATTTCTTGTGATTTAATCAAAGAGGTTGAGATACTTTGCATCGTCCCAGAATCGTTCTATATGGTCATTCCAACTAAGAGTTTAATAGACATTCATGCCAACGGTAGAAAGTAGAAAACCCACTGAATAATGCTGTCAAGGTGGAAAATTCATGAACGAGTATTTAACAGTTATCAATCCTATGGCAGAATGTAGGGAGGATGTGAGCGACAAAAGATCATTATTAAAAATGAGAAAGGGTCTCAGGTAAGTCTCAAGTCTCAGGTAAGATTCGTCGACATCATCAGCATTTATTACCATTATTATCAAAAAAAGCTTCGCACTTATCTTAAAATGCCTTTCAAATTGTTTTCTTTCCCTGAACGATTGATTGAAAGATTGATTTCAATTTTCATTGGGATATACCATCATTTTTCAAAAGTTATGATTAATAACCTTTTTCATAATTTAAGGAGAATGAACGATTGAGTCATGGTTCATTAAGAACAGTAGGCATGGGCTGGACGAATGATGTTCTCCAATTGATTTAAAATAGTCCAGAAGGGTAGGTACGAATGAGCACGCAGTTGGTTTGCTATTAAGCAGAAATCCAGCGGGAATATCGTCAGATATGGGATATTGGAATTGAATACTCTCGCAAGAGTACGACTGTAAAAATAAAATGTGCCGTCGGTAATTCAATACGCTTGATTTCAGGTCGAAATAAAAGAAAGTCTGTAACCTTAGAGCAGGCCCTAAATGTGGCTTTTAGTCTTGGTTAAAAAGCTTGTGAGGAAAACTTATTGTTTAATCGCTGTAGAAACAAGACATATAATGAATATTTTTCCACACCAACACGAATTGTGTTTAGCCATTTGGAACATTAAACATTCTTAAAAATATAAGAAATTTAAAGAAAAAAATATGTTTTTCTTACGCTTACCTCGAAAATAAGACCTGAGACCTCAGGTCAAAGATGGCAAAGACTAAAAACTGTGTAGATATCACGAACGTTGAGAGTCCCGCAAAGCCTTGAAAAGTATAAGGCATCTAGGTGGACGGATACTCTTGTGTTTCTTACGCAGTACGCGTGGTTCAACCATAACATTAGACCAGGTCAACGCCGTAGATGCTCCGTAAGAGCAAATAAAGAAAAATTCGCAAAGTGTACGGTAAGCAACTGTTTGTTGTAATTGTAAAGGGTTTTTTTTTAAGAGGTATTTTAGAGGTATATTTAGAGAGTATACAAAAAAAATTATTTTATAAAGTACTTGAAGCAAATGTCCATCATATTAGCTTTATTTAATAGATTGCATGCCATTAGTGCTTAAGTTGCTCTTCGAGAACTTTATCGAGCAACCGTATATCATCAGCAACACGGAAAATGTTGACTTCCAAATAATACAACGTCTTTAATAAAGTAATGACTTCACATACCCTCAAAGAAAGTAATCTAAAGGTGTGAGATCACAGGATCAGGGAGGCCAGCTTAAGGATCTATTACGCGAAGTAATCTTATAAGCTTTTAAGCTATGATCTTTCCGTAAAATCTTCCACAAAAAGGATGGGCATAGCTCTAATTGCTGTGCACAATGGCGAATCGCCTCTTTCGAATTCTGCTCAATAGTGCGCTTCACAAGGGCAATAACTTTTTCTCTTCGCACTATTTGTCGTCTTTCGGGATGCGTATTATCCACTAGAGTGTAGGTATGTACGATTTAACCAATGTTGGTGGCCTCAACCAATAAAAGTTGTCGCTCGTAACGAAAGGTAAGGGGAACGCAGAGCAGGTTTTAATAGCCCCAGAGTTTATACTGGTTACTGTTAATACTATTCACTCCCTGGTGGATACCGAAAAAAACTATTACTCCGGCTTCGACCTAACACGGAAGAGTCTGGTGTACAACGGGCTTGTTCCTACTAGTCGCTATCATTCAGTGTCCGGGCTCATGTTTTAACCCATAAGGAACTGGCCAGATACTGTCAATACGACAGGGCAAAGAAGAATATACGAGGCGCCACCAATAACACGTGTCCCGAACGGGTTGAAAGTCAGAGTGCGTTGATTTTGTGAGTGTCGCAAAAAAAAAATGTATGTGATGGTCCTGGATACGGCCACAATATCCCGGTCCAGAAAACTAGTTAAAAGCTGACCGATGAAATGACATTGTATGTACATTTGTGAACAGATTATCCATTAAGAGCAGCGAAAAATTCCTACAACTCAAGGGACATTATTACTTTTTTCCTTTAGTTTTGGCGAATTTAATTTAGTCATTTCTGCATGGTTAAAACTTCAGTCTTTTATCAGGGAGAATAAAAATTCAATTTTGTAAACATAATAACCTCATCACTACCGTGCTATACTTTGGATTCGAATGAACCTACAGGAGGTGGTAATCACTACGGTAATCATCACCGACTGTTGAGCGGAAGATCTGTAGTTCAAGTCTGTCCATAGCCAAGAACAATTCCTATACAAAAAAACTCTGCAACAACATCAGTTGTGAATGAGAAATGATCATAAAATGCTGACGAAGGCCTAACACTTGCAGTATTAGATTACTTATAAATTCCTACTCTGTGCGTGCACTTCCAATATAACATGGAAACAAAAAAAGTTACTGTGAACTACAAATAACGTAACAAATTCAGTGGAATATCTCGAATCCTATTTAGAACAACCACCCCTGGAGAGTAGTGAACAAACATCTTCGACACAAACCATCTGCACCCCGTGCATGTTTTGTGACAACACCATAAGAGCGTAACTTTTGAACCTGTGCGAAAATAAAAATTAGTGAAAAGCTACAGCCCTCCTTTAGCTCGTGGGCGAATTTAATTTTTTTTTAATTTAATTTAATTTTGGTGGGGGCAATACTCTCATTTATTGCTACATACTACATACTTAATTTAACTAACAATCTAGGAAACTAAGAAAAAGGGCGATTGAGACGGATTTTTAGACAAGGTTTTTCGCGTTAACATTCCGTAGCATACGGGAGACCGGTTCATTGGAGCCTTAGGAGGTACTTCTTCGTTCTTCTAGCGAATTCAAATACTAAGTTTTAGGCGGTCTTGATAGGAAGGTAAAATCAAAGGATTGTCCTAGGGTAAGCCACGAAGAGCAAAACGGACAAAACGACGTTGGATACTCTCGATTCTGGAAATGTGTGAATGATGGTAATACATTGACAGTGCAGGCAGTTTTTGGAGCACCAGGTGGAAAAACTATTGAAGTCCGATTGAATAAGGGAAGAGCCATGTTAATGATCTTGAAGATCGGCACACAGAGAGATGAGGGAATGTTTGATATCCATTTCAATATCGTTAATGGTAAGGATGAAAATAAGTGGACCTAAATGACTGCCTTGGGGGACTCCGAAGGAAGCAAGGAATGGGTTAGAGAGTGCAGATCTAAAACGAAGGCTATAGTAGCGATTTTCCAGGTAATAGGATATCCACCTTAATAAGATGGGTTCAAAGCCAAGGGAAGACAATTTGAAGAGTACGAGTATTAATCTGTGTGAAATTTTATCAAAGGCCTTACTGAAGTCAGTTGAGATAGCATCGACTTCCTTGCCATTTTCTAAGGCTGAAAGGGTGAAGGATATGAATTCAATAAGGTGTGTGGTTGAAGACCTACCTTTGAAGCCGTGTTGTCTGGGGGAGATTAAAGACTTGCATTGAAAACTTAAATTATCATACAAAATACTTTTGAAGATTTGGATATATGAGACAGTTTGGCAATGGGACGGTAGCTGTTGATGTCATTCTCCGGACCCTTTTTGTGTATAGGTGTGATAAAAACGGTTTTCCATATCCAGGGAAATTCACCTTGAGAAAGGGATAGGGACAACGGCAAGCTAAAACTGAAGAAGTAAAGGGGTCAGTTGTGAAAATGAAGTCTGTCTGCCCATGTAATTTAAAATGCCGCTGACGTGGTTAAGGCTTGAATCAGCTAGGCGATCTGAGAAGAGATATCTTTGGTTGCTGTGGGATTAGATTAGCGAGGCCATGTAAAACGATTGGTCGTCTCAAGAGATCCATTTAAAATGAAGAAGGTTGAAGTCACCGCGAACTAGGATCTCGTCTTGGGGATCCCGTAAATCAATTAAATTATTGATTGTATCAAAGGCCAATTTAACTCAATAACTCAGTAGGTTGCGATGACAAAATCCAAAAGCAGATGACGTATAGCGATGGAGACACGGTGAAGATGAAGTTGCTATAACGGAGAAATCAATTGAGTTTCGGAAGGCTAGTTGGACACCGCGGCATGGACAACCATCAGTAGGTCGGTTAACATCATCGTCGCGATAAATGTAAAAGTTTGATGGGAACAGTTCAAGGTTGTTCATACTGGGAAATAGGTCCGTTTCAGTTAAGGCAAAGAGGGACATATACCTGGCTTAAAATGAAATACACACAACATTATTCGGGCATTTTTCTTCGAAGGAGCCTTCAACAATTTTAACTTAACATTCACATATGTGTTTCTAATGAATTCGGAAATGAACGACGGAAAAGTAACATATAATGCTCTAAAGCTCTAGTTCAGACTCAAAGCAGAGTCGGTACTCATCCTTGGAGAAAATTTAATTTTAAAGAGTTGACAGCTTATGCTGTATTTCGGAAGATCTGGTTTCTATTGAAGTTAAAGATGATTTTAGTGTTTAACCGAATGATTTTCTTTGATTGACGGATTACTTGAACACCGTTCCAATAGAATGAATGTTTTGACTCGTCCCAACTATTTAAGTGCATATTTAGCTGAGATATGATGATTCCACAGAAAAGCTTTTTACGTAATTTTCCGAGCATCCTTGTATATCGTCGGATTTATTGAGAGTAGGAATCAATAGCGTTTTATAAGAGTTAGTGTATTCTTCATCTATAACTTGCAACAAATATTTTCCGTCAAACTGCTGCCATTAGTCTCAGTAAATCTCATTTGATTGGAGCATAAATACAATAACAACAATTAGTACTTACGCGGAATCCTACTTCAGTACTTTAATATGAAAAAATAGTGTTGCCAAAAGTCATGGTATTTTAGTGGACTTTTATGTCACCTTGCTTCAGATGAACAAATTTGTTTTGAAAATGAAAAAAATGGAAAATTATGTCAAATACTTCAACAATTTTATGAACCACTGTGAGTTGACTTTTCCACGATACCAAAATGCCTTAAAGCCATGGAAATCATTCCAATACAGGGAAAGGTGTCCAAGTTGAGTTGAAACCAAGTGACGTTTTTTCATATTTAAAGGCCATTGGTCCTACCGACTAAAATTGACGCACTTGTGCCAGAACACTACGAAGACAATGCTCGGCCACAGCTCAACGGCTTGAAATCGATGTTTCGACTTTCTTGTTAAAAAAGAACAGTTGTTGTATAGCGTCAGAAACTGTGGTTACCATTTCAAGCTCAGAAAGTTCGTGAAGGATGGACATGTCTCCTGATTTCGGGAATTTTCTGGCGAAGAAGTCTTACTGCATGGCATTGTGCCGCATTCATCAAATTTGACGTTCAAAGTCGGCAATAAACATCACATCGTTAGTAGAGGGAGAAAGAGACTAAGAGTTCAAAAACAAAAAAAAAACAACACGAAATCTAATCCTGGAAACTACTTTGACAGTTTTAATGCCATCATCAAAAGAAAATCTATTAGATATTTACACTCCTTTCCCCGAAAACCACTTATCTGTTAATTAAATTATAATGAAAGCCACTTTCATTCACCGCTAGTTGAGATAAACTTTTCGCTTCTTAGTAATCACTAATTTCCTAATGAACAGACAAAACTAACAATATTATTAGCTCTCATGCCTAGTTACTCAGTCGTCAGCGGCTGCACCTGATTGACCGAGATTGATAGTATTCTTCTAAGAGTTGCCGAGGTCTGGTCAAACTTTTCCATGTTTTGTGACAGAAGTTAATTTGTCATTGCTCTTCGGAAGGGACAAGCTGATTTGAAGTTTTTACGAAGATATCACATTGCTTTCGTGTCATAAATGATTAATTGATTCTTATGGGGGATCCGAAGGACTATAGCGATGCCTACAGGAATCTATAATATCTTGTGTGGCTTTTTGTTTTTATTATGCACATAAGATACTATCGATTCGTGGTCGTTATTTCACCGTGGTTAGGGATGTCAAAAGCACACTGGAATAAAAATAGATTTGACCTAGATTGAATGTTAACACCAAGTTAATCATCCAGTTCATGAAATAATTTATGTGGCTATCAGCTGTGTTAGGTCAAATATGAATAAGAAAACGGGCGTATGGACTCATATAACATTATGCTTGCTTAAGATACGTTATGAAAACAGACAAAAAGTCGACTATTCTGTGGGCAGTGATTCCACGTATAACCCTTAGGAGTCACTCATAATTTTTTTCAAGCAATATATCACTCGACTACTGGCTTTGAAAAATCCTTGGATAATACAGAATACTTAAGAGTACATTGCTTGGTTTAATATTTAATATATATAATTCTCTGACGTGACTTGCAGCTTTTGAATCGGTGCTGATTCTAAAGCGTTTGTTGTTAGTCGGTTAAAAGGTGGCACGTGTCACGTCTGAGTTGAGATGAGTTCCTTATATGGTTGCTATGAATACACCAAAGGCAATAAATCACTGTCATTTTCCACATATCATTGTGTTATCGTTAAATGTAAAGAAAGTGTGCATTTCTAGAGCACAACAGTGGGTGTTATACCTGAACGTAAATGAGCGACACGTACAACCATATTTTATTTTCAGAAAGCTGTGAAACCGGAGGGGCAACCCATTTATTCAAGCCAAAAAAAACAGGAAAAACAGTGACGAAAATGTAATTTTTAAATAATGAAAAATAGTCCGGAAAAAGATATTTTTCAAACGTAAATGGTTTGTTTAACGAAACATTTATTTCTGGGCTTGAGAACTTGAGAACATGTTTTTTTTTTCTATGAGCAGATGAAATTGACCACTTTGATAGAAATGTTTGATAGCCAATTCGAGAAATATATTAGATAGGAACATTTTCGGCTAAAAAGGAACCACGACTTGTTAACTAAGTCACATTAACTTCAACATTTTCTATATATCAATCGTTTTACAATCGTTTTACCAGTTGTGTGACGCGGCTCTACGAGAAAACCAATTATAGCGGACTCAACAACTTCTTTACGAACATACTTCTGCTGGGTATGAGATCCTTCATTCCACATAGAGAGAAGAGTATCAAACCCAAAGCAAATGCGTTGTATGACTCGAGCTGTAAAGAGGCTATCATATTAAGAGAGCTGAGTTTCCGGACTTACAAAACCATTCCCTTTAAGGAAACCGAAATAGGTTTAAATGAGCTAGAAATGACTGCAATGCATTGATTCGGCGTGTCAAATTGTCAAATTCTCCCATGACCAGAAGTTGAGGCAAAAATTGCTGAATATTCCAAAAGGCAGCAAAAACTTTTGGTCACTTGTGGAAAACATACAGAATTCTGCCTCGTCCTCAATCCTTACGCTTGTTTACAATGACATCCCAGCTGTCAGCTTTTCAGACAAAGCCAATCTTTTTTTTGCAGCCAGCTCAATGCTCCTAGATTGCACTTGAGAGCGTAGAATCTTCGATGGGACAAATCCACTTCCGCACTAGTACAGTTGCAAGAGTACCTAAGGGTCTCAACGTGCACAAATCTGCTGGCCCGCATGGTATTCTCCCAATACTTCTGAAGAGGTGTTCTTCCACGCTGGCAAAACCACTGTGTAGGCTTTTTCATCTTTCCTACTCTTCTGGTCACTGACCGAGTACATGTAAAACAGCATTTGTCCAGCCCATCCCCTAAAAGGCAAATTTTCGTCTCCCACCTCCTCCCGACGCATAGCACTAACGTTCCTTCCTTTTAAAGTCGTGGAAACGCTGATAAATCATCAGCTTATGGAATACTCGTATCTTCAATCGCGGAAACTTCTTAATGACCGGCAGTACGGTTTCCGCAGCAACAGGTCCACTGGTATTTTGATGGCACATCTCACCAAAAAGTGGAACCAATCTTCGACACCATCTCGACGAAAGTAAGATCGTTGCACTTGATATTACAAAAGCATTCAGCAGAGTTTGGCATCAAGCTCTTTTGTCGAAAATGCGTGCTTATGGTATCGATGAGTCTCTTCTTCTATGGATTAGAAATTACTTTTCGGGCCATTCTATTCCAGTTGTTCAACCGACCCTGATAGCATAATTAAATGGGGTATAAATAATAGAGTGCAATTTAATGCTTTCAAAACACAATGCATTCTATTGTCACTCAACCTTGAATGACGCTTATAAAGATGAATCCGAAAGACTTTCCATCCTTGGAATAACATAAAACTCTGAGTTGGAATGACATACATCTTCGAGGTCGCCAAGATTGCTACGAAATGTCTAGGTTTCCTCAATCGATGCAAGAAATGTTTCACCCCCTCTGATCTAACTTCAATTTATAAGGCCTACATCCGCCATAAGTGCTCCCTCTCTGCACCTGCTAGATAAAATAAAAAAGTGAATATCGCGAATTCGTCTCCTTTCTCTTTGTTTTACCGATAGTTTAATAAACAATGCTCAAGTGATCTAGCCAGTTGCATTCCTCCCCTTCAAGAATTTAACCGCAATACACGTCTCGCCTGGAATGCAAATCAGTTCACCCTCAATCCTGTCTTAGGCCCGCACAGTTAAATTCAGAGACTCGTTTTGTAGCCGAACCAACCACACGAATATGGAATGCTCTTCCCAACGCATCTTTTCACACTCATTACAATCCACAAGCATTTAAAGCTAATCGGCACCGATACCTCCTTTTCCTCTCTCCCTCTATACCTTCCTCCCGTGCTGTGTCTTGGCTTCCTGACATGTACGGGTAGTCACAACCCCTTGTGCACGCGTCCATATTAAGAAAATGAAATAAAAAAATTGGATCATTTACCAGTGATGTCAAGTCCATGTAGTTTTGACAAAAAATTGTTTTACAACGTGGCACGACAGTGAACTACCTTGTCGGTAACATGCCAAACACTTAACAGAAAAATCACATCAACAAAAAAAAATACGTTCTATTGCAAAGATTCCATTCCCCTCGGCTACTTTTTAATTCCATGAATTTTAGGATTTTCTTCAAGTTTGGTTAAGGTCCCTTCCACTTGTGTGCACCAACGTATATACGACCGTCCTCTGCTGCGTTGTCCCTTAGGGTTTGATTCGAAGATCCTTCGGGCCGAAGCTGCGTTGTCCATGCGCTCTACAGGGCCAAGTCATCTTAACGTTGGATCCGAAGACGTCATATTAGACGATATGTTAAACGGGACCGTATATTAAACGCAGAATATTCTTTTCCAAACGACCTCATTCGCTTTCGTCAAAATCTAGGCCTCTGCGCCGTAGAGGAAGACCGGGATGATTAAGGTTTTATATAGCGTAATCAATTGCCTCTTGAACCCAAAGAAGTAGCGGTTTGCAAGAGTAGTTCTACGTTTTACCTCAGCGCTGTTGTTGTTGTCGCTGGTCATAAGTAAGCCAAGGTAGACGAAGTTCTTGGCCACTTCGAAATTATAACTGCCAATATTGACGTTTTGGCCCAGATGTCGGTATTGTGAGTCTTTTTTTGATGACAGTATATATTTGGATCTACCCTCACTGACCTTAAGACACATCTTAGCCGCTTTCGGCTCATTGCTTACGAAAGCCCCATTGACGTCTTATTGTGTCCTTCAAATCACGTCGGTGTCATCCGTGTACGCAAGCAATTGAGCAGACTTGACTCTTGCACTGTCTTTTCAAGGACGATATTAAAAAGGTTGCACAACAGTATGTCTCTTTGTCTAAATCCTTTTTTTAACATCACATGTCTCAGTTAATTCAGTACCGATCTTAATGGAGCAGCTAGAATTCTCCATTTCCATCCGGCACAATCTGACGAGTTTGGCAGGGATGTTAAAACTAGACATGGCTCTGTATAGATCGTCTCTATGCACACTGTCATATGCGGCTTTAAAATCGACGAAAAGCTGGGGGGGTTCGATTTGGAATTCTTGGGTCTTCTCGAAGAGCTGCCGCAGTGTGAATATTGTGTCTATTGTGGACTTCCCTCGTCTGAAGCCGCACTGATAAGAGCCAATCAGGCTATCCACAAAATGTTTCGAGGGTTCACACAATACGTTCATACTCGTCGGGCATGTTTGCCTCCGACTATGCAATTAAGATGGCACATGCGCCTTACCGGCTCATCTTCAGCCACCTTAAACAGCTCAGCAGACAGGTCGGCGGCTTAAGCCTCGATATTGCTATTTTTATATCGTCTATGGATGTGGTGAATGGATTTATCTTACGTCGTCGGCCGTTTCAGCGGTAACATGTCTATCATTGTCGTTATACAGTCTATAGAAGTGGTCTTGCCATATTCTCACCATCGATTGTGATTCTAATACCAGTTCTCTATTCTTATCTCTGCATGCTTATTTTCTGGCTTTGTACCCCTGGCATGTTAGTTTTACCTTATTGTAAAACCCCGGGAATTATTCCTGCGGTAGCATCTCTCCATCTCCACAATCTCACGCTTTCCGTGTTTTCTTTTTTTCTTCCTAAAAAGCATGTATTTCTCCCTTCTTTTCTGCCTGTAGAACTCGCGAGCTGAAGCATTTTCGGCTGCGATATTTTCCGGACTTCGACCGGTGCATAGTCTACTTGGCACAGAAATATTCAATAATGAATACTTATGTTGATTCGGATTTATCCACTATAGCATGCTTCGCCTGTCAAGAAGAAGAAAATTGAAGAAAGCTCTTAGTATTCTACCTACCGACTCAGAAATTCGATAATAATTTATAATAATTTCCAAACCTTGCTTGTTCATGACCTTTACTATAATAAAGACGAATGTCTTGAACGACATTTCGACATTTAGCTTAAAAAGCTTAAATGCGGTTCTATTAAAATATGAAATTATTATCTTCCTTTGATTACAAATCCTTACGAATGATATAAATAACAACAACAAACCTCATGTGATGTACGAGTATGCATTCGTTTAGATATTAATACGAGTAAGTTTTACTAAGCGTAGAGTATACCGTTCAAACTCCAGCTTAAAGGAGTTTCAAATCCTGTCAGTGTTTTCCTCATAGGTATAGGGAAAAGCTCAAAAAGTTCAGGAAATTTTTCAATATTCTAGGTCGTGTTAGAACGATTTGTGCACTTTGTCGGTATTACTTTCGTAACTATGTCTGAAGAAAGGTTTGCGAAACTCACCGACGGTACATGTTTATCCTTACAATTTTTTATCAGTTTAATCACCTAGCTAGAGGATGGCAATATGCATTGATGGACCCAGACATTTTTAACCGGCTTCGGGTACAAAGCAAAATTTTACCAAATATGTGAATACATTTTTGTAATTTATCTTCTGTAGACAACCCTTAAGGCTTCGCACCCGAATTATTTAGTATTATTTTGAGTGAACCTATCCTGACTGCGTAAAGCCACAATTTTTTAAGCTTGACTAAACTTCTTACATACTAATTTAGATGGCGCTACAAATCGGGGCGAGCCCGGCCCCCAACAGTGGATTCCAGTGTCAAATGCCGATCCAGATGCGATCGTTCTGTACTGCGTCGTCCATAAGGGTTGGATTTTTTGTTCGAGCATCTGACCAGAAATGAAAATGGGAACGGCAGCTGACAATAATAGCTCCTGCGAGAAGTGTATATTTGATTAAAATATCTCAGACCACTCAATGACAGGGCTGTTGCTGAACTTGAATTCCAACAAAAAAGTAAATCAGTATGTTAACCCGACCAAAAGTATGCCAAAAACTGATATCGTTAAGTTGAATAATTATCTCCTGCATGAAGCCTTGAGGAGGTATATTTAGAGAATGATGCTTCTTCTTCCTATAGTCTTTTTATGGAGTGTCTCAGCAAACACATGCAAACTGCTCTTCTACTGCATTTTTAAAAACATATAATAAAAGACTTAAACCTTGGATAACGAGTCATATCGTTAATAAGGTAAACACTAAAAATAAGCTCAGAGTCAAGTGTTCTAAGCATCCTAAAGTAAGTATAAGAAGTTATGCTCTCAGCTCAAAAAGGATATTCTCATTTGCCGCGATAATTATTATCGTGAAAAGTTCATGTAAGTTCTGCAAATGGGAATATAAAAAGTGAATGGCAAGTTTTTCTGCTGCTATTTCTGTAAATAATTGTGTGGTTTCAGATAAACAAGTGATTGCTAACGCTTTCAACAAGCACTTTGCCTCAATAGCGAGCAACTCAACTAGTCAAAACAACCAACTTATTTGTAACCTGTGTTCGTTTACTACAAACTCTTGTGGGCCAGTTTAGGGGTATAGTTTTGCCTTTGAGCTTATAACCTCTTCAGAATTTTTAGGGGCTATTGGTTGCCTTAAGAATTCAAATGCATGTGGATTTGATGGCATTTCTAACAAAATTGCAAAGCATGCTGGTTATTATGTAGCTGATATTCTAGCCGCTATTTTTAATCGCAGCATTTTTTCCAGGGTTTTTCTGACAAACTTAAGTGTGCTGACGTTTTTCCCTTGTTCAAAAAAGGTCCTAAAGAAGATATGGGCAATTACAGGCCCAAGTTTTGCTTTTCAGCGGGGTAAATCTACTGAAGACGGTCTTCTAAATTTTTGTTCCCACATTTTTTCAAGTCTTGCTGCGAGAAATTTCACTGCATGCCTATTCGTAGATATTGCGAAAGCATTTGACATGTTTAACCAGGCCATCCTATTGACAAAATTAGAAAAAGCAGGGTTCCGTGGATTCATGCCCGACAGGTTTAGGTCATACTTCTCTGATCGATCTAAAAGAGTAAAGATTGAAGAAGCGAGGAGCGAAATACTGTTTTTAAATTTAGGAGTGCCACGAGGTTCTGTGCTGGGACCTATTCTGTTCCTGATATACATTCACTCTTCATTTAAACTTAGTTTTAAAGCAAAAATTACTGCATGTGTGGGCTGCTCTTTTGGATCGGATTGCTCTAAGTCTCTCTAAGAGGATTTGGTTCGCTGAGCATAAATTAAATATAAGCTCCAAAACAAAAATTATGTATTTAAATCTCTACCAAGATCTGTAACAACGTTGAGTACTTTTTCATGCAGCTGAATGTCCAAGATACAAACTTACAGGTTGTAATTGTATTTCCACCTTACCGTCCTCTACTTTCTGTAGTAGTTCAGGTTGCTGCAATAATTACTTTTCAGTTGATAAAGTAGACGAGTTCAAATACTTGGGCTTTGTCATAGATTCTAGGATGAGCTTTATAAACCATAATGAGTCGTTAAGGAGGTATTTTCGCAGCACTCTTCGCAACTTCTTCTATCTAAAAAATAGAAGAAAAATTACTCAAAGTAATTTATTATGGTATCTTCCATTCCAAGCTCCAATATGATATTACGTGCTGGGGAGGTACAAATTTGTATAAAATTATGCCTCTTTTAATTCTGCAAAAGAATGGAATGTTTTAAGAAAAATATGCCGTAAAAATCATCGTCATCCAAGTTTCGTTTGTTTCGTTATATGAATATTCTTCCTGTTCGCCATTTATATTGTTTCAAGGTCTTAAAAACTTTTTATTCAAGATCGGGTAGTCTTAATTGTAGACTAATATCAGATTACAATATACACGTCGAAACTTCTCAAATGTTGTATCTGTTCCAACTTTTCGCACTACTGCATTTCGTAATTTTTATTTAGTTTCTTCGTGCCATCTTGTCCCATCAGGCTTGTGAATCGTTTAAAACACTGGCTCTTAAATTTTGATTATGCGACACTAGAAAATGTTTTTTCTCTAACATTCTGATATAAGCAGGAGTTTTTCTTCTTTAAAAATCTCATTATCTCCTTCTTTTGTGTATCTGTATGTCATCACTATTTTTCTTATACGTTTATCTGAAATTTCATATTTAAAGTTAAAGTGTATAAAATTACTTGGTCACCCCACCCATACTTTTATTGTTTTAGTTTAGCCCTTGAAGTGGCATTTAAAACTATTTTAGTATCCCAGGTATATAAAATAAAAAATGTCACCTATATTAATTGTAATTATAAGTTGAGTTATATGGAATTTAATTATGTTTCCTTGAATTTATATGAAATAATAAATAAATGAAATGAAAATGAAATATTTTAAAAGCTAAAGTACATACATATATGTAGAAGCGCATCCAATAAAAACGTCTTGCCAAATGAAGTGAACGTCGTCCAAAAATTATGCCGATAAGAAATCTCTGTATTGCTTTATTTAAAGCTTCAACACCAAACCTTTTTACACCCTATAATCACATGTGATGAAAATTGGATTTTACTAGTATATGGCAGCCGTGAGAGATCTGGCATTGGTTGAATGCAAATGGAAAACCGAAACACACTCGGAAACTCCATCGTCACCCAAAAAAAGGTTATGGTGACAGTATGGTGGACATCGAAACGACTAATCCACTTCCAAATATTTTGAGGCTATCAATATAGTACCTGTGAAATTGGCTAATAAACTACCTACGTAGGCAAACACGCTTGGTTCAATTCTGTACTGCGTGAAAATGCTAGACTCCAAACCTTACAATCGTAATTTGAAAGTCTTCCACTTCTACAATACCCTCCTGATTTTTCTTCAACGGACTATCAAGTTTTCCATAGCAGGTGGTATTCCGAAACCGAGTAGGGCTCATTAAGGCCATGGGAGATTTTATAGTATTTAAAACTTAAAGCTTCCATAAAAAAGAATAATAGATTTTTCATTGTTTTTTTAGTTTATTTTAATTGACTTTTTACTTAGAGCTTTCTATTCAAAAATGCTTAAAATAAATCTAAATAACTTTACTTTAATGTACCCAAACAACTTTCGGCCATATGTATGTTTAACTTGCAATACTTTATAAATTAACTATTAAGCTAAGACAATGTTTTTTTTTTTCTAAATTTGCACCAAAACTTTTTCGGACAAGTATGCTACAGGAGGTCTTGTCAGTACATCGCTAAAGAGAAACAGAACTAAATACGATTTTAATGACTTCGAACCAGGTTTAACTAGCGTCAGAGCCAAGACCCCAATGATGGTGCATCCAATTCCGCTTAGTAAATGCCATTCCATGCATCGAAAATTAAGAATTCTCGTTACTTTTTGAACGAGAAAGTAAAATTTACAAGATAGTTCCAATTATATAAGAAAGAAACCAGTGTGATGGCCATATTGAAATCCGTTTTTTTATGTCATAGACTTGCAAGGGATTTATTCGAATAGGCACGAGTGTAGACCCCACCCTACGTTCACTACGTTCGGACGGAATAATGAGATGATTTCTTACTTTTGATTTTATTGTCAGAAGAAGGGTCACATAGCTCAACAGAGCTGAAGCAGCTCGATGTCCTTGACGTGGTTCATTACATTTCATTTGATGCTAATCCTCCCCATTGACCATTGATTAAACAAGATTTGACTTATTTCAAAGAACCCTGATAATGAACCACTTCTTCTATTCATCCCAGGAGTGTGGATTGTCGACAATAATATTTACCATCCTGAGTCATGTTATCCCTCTTTGAATATTTAAATTGGTACAAAGGCTCCATTAAATTTATCGTCCACTTGAAAGAACATTGAAGGCTTAATAACTAAGAGAGGCACATTTCAAAGGTAGAACATGTGTCTCATTGAGAATGTTTTATTACTTTTCAGAATCCTTGGTTTCTTCGTCGAATTGGCATGGAAATTAAATGAGGTGGGACAGCTCAAAGAACAACAATAAGTGATAGGTTCCTTATCACGAAAGTGTGCCAATATAGCAGGAGTCGCTCTTTCGTCATGGTTGCGATATCAATTATGTTTTTCGAAATTATTTATCGATTCTTTTATATAGATAGGTCGTTATGGAACTTCACCTGCCCATCCTTACAGCTGACTTGCATAACAAAATTCTCTTATCTTTCCTAAGTGCTTTTCCCACCGCTAACTTGCTATTTTGAGATATTATATGCTTCCGCGTAGGGAGCAATCTGCTCCCATTATTCCCTTAATACTCAGATGTTTACTTGGATACTACTTATTCCACCCAGTTGCAGTGGGGGTGTTTCAATTGTTTTGTTTCTTTTTATCAGAATAATACAACTAACGGTTTCCCGCCTTTCTTCCTTTCCTCGTTCGTGCTATACGTTCATGGATCATCCCTTATCGGAGGAATGCAGGCTTGACGATTCAATATTTACAATCCAACTTCCCCACAGCAACCTGAGACCGAACATTCGAATACCCTTTAACCAAGTCGTGCGGTATCTTGATGCCTTCGCTAACTGCACTCTCATCCTGGTAACTTTCATTCCTCGACAATTCACACCGATGACAGTCGAATGAGTTCAGCTTTTCCCAGTGTTTGCCCAAGTAATTGGTAATTGCTTACTGTCTCGTCAGACAATGCAGTTCGCATTCCGCTCCGCATTACTCTTGCCAATTGGGTTAATGGTAATTGGATGTAAATTTCTTTGCAAACAGAGGCAGCACTGAGGAAGTTTCCACATCGTTTCTTTATCGGAGAACTTTACTAATGCCTACGTCACGTTGCGTGACAGGCGGATGTTTGAGATCAGTTTCCGGTACGATTTTAGCCGGAGAAAGTGCAATCATGAACTGCGCAAATGACGAATGGATTTATTTTTATCCGTCATTGCCGACCGTCGTGCTCCAGTTATTATCTTTTAATTGAAAGCCAACAAAAACGATTGTAGTCGCGGGGCGCCTAATTGCAGTCCAATTCTGATAACAGAATAAATATGATTCTGTTTACCCCTAAGAGACAGCTGTCGTTTGCCGTACTTTCACATATGATTATGCGTGTCCTCCAGAATAGAATAAATCATAAATAAACACTTCCCGGACAGGAGAGATGGCTAAAGGGTTCGCTGGAGTGGATGTCTGCCTGAGATATGACGGAGTGTTCGATTGGGTTTTCTTTTATTTCCGAAATATGATTCGGAAAGACTGGGGAGGTGGACTATAATATGTAGGATTTCTGTAAATAAAATGAATGAACTGATACTGATAGTTTTTGGGAAATATGTTGACGCACTGCGATACCAAAGGTGGTTGTGGGAGTGATATAAATTGTGATTATTTGATTGATTTCGACAGGAGGATCGGGCGTAATTTACATTTCGATTTTCTGATAACGAATTGGGTAATTTTCAAATGCCAAGGGCAAGGGGGGTTGAAGCCCTATTCGTTGATTGATAGTTTGCACCATGTGGGGAGGAAGTATTTGTCAGTTAGTGCCGTGGACACATGCATCTCGATATCATCACTCAACTAGGAAATAGGTATGTTGTGCCATTGCATCTTTCATTGATATATTAATGAACTCTTGAAATATGTCTCCATATGTCATATAGCTTTTAATAGAAATAAGGACATGATGAATTTATTACTGCACTGAGAGAGTACAAGACTTCCTCGTCTTACAGATGGCAAAGAGTTATGAAACGCTTATATTTTTGACTTCAAAGGTCTTGTACATCTTTTCAACGCCTCGACTAATTTGTGACAAGTGTCTGTTATTATTGCACACATTCATTCATTCATTCTACTCTACCAATCATCGCATGGTCAGTCTGGGTTTGCTATTCTAACAAACTTAGATCAAGATATTTGGAATAAATTATCTTTCAAATGGGGAAAATGGACCTATTCACATCAATATGCGAAATGAGATCAATAAATTACAGGAATATTATGTCATAATCATAATGCACTGAAAATTTCGTTCAATTTAACTGTGTTAAATCTATTAATCTCGGTGATTACTTCCAATATCGACACTGGACTATGAGAAAGCCAAATTTTAGCTTAATAAATAAATAAATAAATAAGCTTTATCGCAAGTCAAATGGCACTCGATATTATCAATCGGTAGTCTTAAAAATGCGTATGCTATGTTTGGAGATACTCGGTGTACAACTTTGCCTCCGCCGTCTTTTGCCCAACATTTGAGGCTTTAATGAAACAAATTGGTTACACATGTATCAGTCAAAGTATTTTCCATTGCTGGCCACTACTTTCTCTCATCTTTCGGGCAGTGTACGAATTCCGCGTCGAAAAAATTGTTCATCTTTTGAAGCGATCCGCGAATCGATCCAATTTGTGACTCCTTTATGAGATCGGAAATGTTGGTCAGCCAGGCCATGCGCCATTGATTGAAACAGGTGATAGTCAGAGTGAGCAATGTCTGGAGAATACGGCGGGTGGGGTAGGACTTCCTATTTCAACGTTTCCAAGTACGTTTTGAGCTCTTTTGCAATGTGGGGTCGAGCATTGTCGTGGAGCAAAATCACTTGATCGTGCCTCTCGTTGTATTGCGGCAGTTTGTCATTTAATGCTCTGCTCAAACGCATTAATTGCGTTCAATAACGAGCACCTGTGATTAATTCACTTGGTTTTAACACCTCATAGTACACGACGCCGAGCTGGTCCCACCAAATGCAGTCACTAATCATCTCTTGCAGTGAGCAGTCGACTTTGTGCAAGTGAGTGCTATCGGAGCACCATTAGAATACGGGAATTCGAAAACGAATAAGCAAAAGGCGAGTTGGCCTAGTGGAAGAGTACCGGGAATCAAACGCGCGAGTTAGGCGGTTCAACGCCCCTTGGGGAAAAAGATTTTTTTGTTCTTTCCTTCCCCATCTAACAAAGAAACAACAAACAAAGAAGGAGAAATTCGAGTGGCGGGGTCGATGGACTCCAATCAAAAAATAATGCCGCAAAGTTCGGTACCATTGTCTGGTCAAGAAACAGACCAGACGGTAGCAACAACGAATACGGTGTTTGCGATCCCCGATGACGTAACCAAACGCAAAAGACGACCGAAACTCACAATGAAATTAAAAGCCCGCAAAGCGGCAGATAATGGAACAGCAACTCCCTCGATGACAACAGACGAGGGAGGAGTCAGTAGTGATGACTATGACTCACCCGATATGATTAGCACAGACAAACAGTGCTACGAAATTGTAAAAGGGCAAGAGGAAGAAAACCTTGCTAAAGAAGAAGCCGAGCTTGATCGACTAATCAAGGAGTTGATAGCCAAGCGCAACAAAGTGCGACAACAAAAACTACATCAACAACAACAACAGCAATTACAGCAGCAACAACAACAACAGCAATTACAGCAGCAACAACAACAACAGCAGTCACAGCAGCTTAAACAACGAAAACAAAAAGAACAACAACAGACAACAATGCCGAAGAAAAGTCAGCAAGACCAACAAAAGCAGCAACAACAACAAACGCAGAAGAACCCACAACAACAACAAAAGCAGCAAGAAAAAGAAACGCAGCAGACAAAAAATAAAAAAGAAAAAATTCCCCCAATAAACGTAAGTGGGTTAGAAATTAAGGATAGTATTAAGTTATGTAAGTTAGTTTGTAAAAACTTCCACTTAAAAAGATTGAGTGCAAATAAGCATGTCATTATTTGTGAATCCCTAGAGGATTACAACAAGGTACGTGCCGCCCTTGGAAAATCTCAAACGGAGTATTTTACTTACACTCCCAAAGCACAAAAACCAATCACAGTCCTCCTAAAGGGCATAGATCACGAATTCGGGTCGGAAGAACTGATGAATGAGCTACGCAGACACGAGAACGACGAACTCCAGTTCGTTGGAGTCAAGCCCTTCACCACCGCCAAGGCTAGAAGCGGTGATCAGAAACTACCATTTTTCCTGGTGCAGCTCAGTCCCAACAGCAAAATTGATGGCTTAAGAAAAATACGTTTTCTAAGTCACCTAGCTATCACTTGGGATAAATTAAAAAAAGCAGATCGTGTACTCCAATGTATGCGTTGCCAGAGATTCGGGCATGCCGCTCCTAATTGCAATATGCAGTTCAGGTGTGTAAAATGCGAGAAGGATCACAAACCTGGAGAATGTCCTTTGGGAAGGGAAAAAGTTGAGGACAAATCATTACTTTTCTGTGTACTTTGTAAGAATACGGGGCACCCTGCTAATTTTAGGGGTTGCCCCAAATTTCAAGAGCTTAGAAAGAAAGTTCAGGCTCGTAAGCAGCAAATCGAAGAAGATAGACTTCAAAAAAGCCGCTCGTTCGCAAAAATCGTTACACCCAATATATCCTTTGCCCAAATGGCAACAGGATCGGGAAACGCAACGAAACAGCAAACGGTAAAGGTACCTACTAAGGCACCTGAAGCCAATGCGGAGTTAACAGCTGTCCTATTGTCCATTAAAGGACAAATGGCTCAACTCCATAAACAACTAAACGAGCAAGCGGCTCGAATTGATCTCATCTATTCGACTCTGTTTGCAGAGTCTGACATGCCAAGAACATGATGAATACGCCAGACGAGTTGAACCTGAAGATCCTTGCCGTGAATGTTAATTCGCTGGTGAGAATCGAGAGAAGAATTACACTGTCTAACTTGTTGGTAAATGAAAATCCAGACTTGCTTTTGGCCAGTGAAACTAAACTGAACCAGAAGCATAACTTGGTATACAAAGATTATCATGTAATAAGAAGAGATCGACCCCAGTCCACGCAAGGGGGTGGGGTCGCTCTCCTAATAAAGAAAGGACTGCGTCATAAAATCATATACAGCGGAATAGTACGTAGGTTCCAGGTGCTAGAAGCGTGTATTGTGTGCATACCCCTTCGAAGTCGAAGACGGTTGTACATAGTTTCTCTCTATGCACCGGCAGCCCCTCAATCTACCCAATTTATTAGCGAGCTTGAATCTCTTTTCCGTCAACTACAGCTACAAGCAGAAGCAAATTATTACTTTTTGGCCGGGGATATTAATGCAAAACATGCAGCGTGGGGAAATACATTCTCAAATACCAGAGGTAATCATCTGTTTAACTGGCTAGGTCAAAATACGATTGAGTACCGACTCGATCTACTTGCGACGGAGACCCCTTCATTTCCCAGAGGAGAATCTTTTCTGGACTTAGCCCCTATCGACACGAGAATCATTCTCCGTGACGCGACGCCCCATTTGCGAAATTGTTTACGTGCGGTAAATTACGATAGTGACCACTTCGGACTAGCCGCTGTAATACATATTCCTAATGAGCGAATGGATCTGGAAGAACATAACCAAATGTACACGTTTGATTTTCAAAGAGCACACTGGTTACGTTTTTCAAGATCTTTAAAGCGTGAAATACTTCGTCAAGAAATTGACCCACCAACGAACAGAAACATGACCAATGAAGAGATAGACGACTACCTACTCCAATTTGAGAACGCTATCAAACGAACAATGGATCATAGCATCCCTAAAGCTCAACCTCCGTACGATTTAACCACAAAATACTCTAACCCTACAATTAGAGCTTTACAAAAACATAAAAGTATGCTATTGTCCAGACTAAAACAACTTTACCGACAATTCACTGACAGACGAGACCCGGAGATAAGAACACTGAAGTCGATGATCAAAAATCTTCAACAATTAATCAAAGAAAATTACAGAATATCTATTAGTTTGCATTGGAACAAAAAAATTCGGGCTATAAAACCCAGTGGCCAGAATATGTTCCAGCAAATAAATCAACTATTTAGAAGAAAAGATCATAACGATATTCCTTGTTTGCGAATCCCCCAGACAGACCAGGGACGACAGACACTAATCGGTGCAGGGTTGAATCCAGAAGAAATGTACTCAGACGAAGACGTTTTTGTAATTGAGGATCCACAAGAGAAAGCTGATATAATAGGTTCATACTTCCAAAGAGTGTACATGGTGAATGACTCCGTTCATCCGAACCTCGATCTGGAAAATGAAGCACGGTTAAATCATATACATCTTCTTAATGAAATTGGTGTCTGGCGATCTGAGAATAGTGGTTTCACCACATTCAATGATGAAAACCCAGCAAATGGAAATATCGCCAGCGAACGATCAATCCACCTGTTCGTCGAAAGAGATGATCTCATGTGCATCCTTGATTCAATGAAAAACAAAAAATCGTCGGGCATTGATGGGATTCCTAGCATAGTATTACGGCATATGCCCGAGGTAGCAGTCGATATATTAGTGACGCTTTTTAACAATATGCTGAATAATGCACATTATCCAGCACATTGGAAAATGGCGGTAGTCCACCCTATTCCCAAAAAGGGGAAGAATAAGAGCAACCCAGCAAATCTTCGGTTAATAAGTTTGCTTCCGAATATTAGCAAGGTTTTTGAGAAGATAATCAAGAAAGCGTTACTAAAATGGGTTGAGCACAATAAGGTTCTTCCGGAAAACCAGTTTGGTTTTAGGGCGGGACATGACACTATTCATGCTGCGTCGAAACTGGTGTCCGACATCCAATGGAACAAAAGTAAAAACCAATGCACAGGGGCCTGTCTGGTTGACTTTGAGAAGGCCTTCGACACCGTGTGGCTAGATGGACTTTTCTTAAAATTGACCAGGCTGAATATGAACAAACCGCTGTTATATATGATATATGACATGTTATTAGACAAGAAGTTCGTTGTAAAATATGGCAACGTTACTTCAAGCAGGACTTACCAAATCAAAAACGGTTTACAACAGGGGGCAGTAAATTCTCCTCTGCTTTTTAACATTTACACAAGTGATCTAGTTGGTTCTCTTAGTCACGCTTTGGCGTATGCAGATGATCTAGTGGCATACAGATCGGGTAAAAAAATTGAAATCATCAATTCGCTCTTGCAATATGACTTCGATAAAATTAAAAGATACTGTGATGATTGGAAATTAAAAATCAATTTTCAAAAATCAGAAACAATTCTTTTCAGAACACCATTGAACAGGGCCTCTAGGGATACTAGGCGAAACTGGCGCAAATTGACCATCATTGGACAACAAGGGCAGCCAATGGCGACACGAAATGTAGTGAGATATCTTGGAATTTGGCTTGATCAATATTTATATTTCAATAGACACATAGATGTTGTTCTTGACAAAGCCAAGAAGGCTTTTGCTCTTACGAGAAGATTGTTTCAAAGCAGTCTACTTAACGCTAGGGTAAAAGTCAGATGCTACACGGCTCTCATAAGGCCAATTGTCGCCTATGGCTGTCCTGTGTGGTTCAATGTGGCTCCATTTGATATGGAAAAGCTTCGCTTATACGAAAGGCAATGTCTTCGATGTTGCCTGGGCTTATATCGAACACCAGAGTCACAGTATGTCAAATACTATCCTAACAAGGTTCTGTACGATAAGGCTGGGTTGATTAGAATTGATAACTATCTTATTAAATTGACTCGGGGTCATATTGCAAGAGGAATTATGAGCGATAACAGCCTGATCTTTGGGGCTTATTACCCCAACCAGTTATACCACGAGAAGACAAAACTGTCTGGCTTTATTCCACCCGAAGCATTTATCTATTTAGATACTAAGGGCTACATACAGGATGATAATGGTATCCCTCTGATATACCACTTCCGACGCCATGCGAGGGACAGGCGACTCTTATACGACCCGGATGTCGTCGCTCGGTCTGAGTTCTTGCGGTACAGCACCCCGGCTTCAATTCGGGATAAAGAAGACGCCATCAGACAAAAAAGTTTGTTCTGGTGGTTGCATTCACAATCCACTCATGGAAGTGAAATCAATCCATAGGCGGCACGTATATATTAGCGCCAACAATGACCCTTACCTTAAAAGGGTGCAATTAAAGGGATGAACACATGTCCGATGCGACTTACACACTGGACATGTGTTCATCTCATTAATTATAGTTTAAGAATATTTTAGGCTTAGGTTAAGTTTATTTATTTATCTAGTTAAGGTAGGTTAAGTTTAGAGTTAAGAAATGAATTATAGTATCTAAGTTTTTTACTAATTTTCTTAGAAATAAGCCATATGTAAGCTAGAGGGCAATAAATGAAAATGTAGTCGAAAGACATTAAAATTAAGATTCAGATAAGCTTAGAGTGCTCGTTAAGAGCCAGTAAGAAAATGAAGTATAATGTTAAATTAGATTTAAGCATTTTGTCTAGTAAGTAAGATTATGAATAATGGAATAAAATGCGATTAGAAAGAAAAAGAAAGTCCCACCAAATGCAGAGCATGATCTTGGAGCCGTGGATATTCGGTTTGGCCGTCGACGTGCCTGGCCATGTTTTTTCCATGTCACAATGCGATGCAGAAATCCCTTCCGTTTTTGCCTCTGAAGCAACTTTTCACAAACACACAAACGCCGTTCAACATCTGTTGGTTTCAATCATACGGGATCCTTCTTTCTGAATCATGCCCATGGCTTTGAGACGCTTTGAAATGGCTTGCTGTGTCACTCCCACTGATCGTGCCAATTCTTCTTGAGTTTGACGCGAGTCTTCACTCAGCAATGTCTCCAATTCTGCATCTTCGAAAACTTTCCCTCCTCCACTTCTATGTCGATCTTCGATGTTAAAATCACCGTTCTTGAAGCGTTGAAACCACTCACGACACGTTCTTCACTAATAGCGTCATCACCATACGTATCTGAAAGAATTCAATGAGACTTAGTCGCTGTTTTCTTCATATTGAAACAAAACAGTAACTCCTCCCGCAAATGACGAGAATTTGGCTCGTAAACTGACATTTTCAATCGAGAACAACTTTATGATGCAGACACAAATCGACCAATGTTCGATTGGTGTTCTGTTGACCGAGGTCCAAGCCAACTACCTAACGTCTGCGATCTGTTTTTTTCGACCGCTACTTACTGTTATCGCCACATATCGGCAAATGGCGGAAGCATAGTTCTACGCCTCATATTCTTAAATCGTATTTTGCTAGGTTAATTCCGTTGAAACGTAATAAGTATTCCAACAGACCTGTATCGATTCCAAAAAGTTTATCGCTTCTAAAGAACACAACGCCCAGAATTTATAAATCAAGCAAAAATCCAGCGTCTTTCGATGCTCGGTTCCATCAATCAAGGTTTCACCTTGATCCATAACGGAGTTTCTAGTGATATGTTTACTTCGTTTTTCCAGTGCAAGTATCGCCCCTAATAGCTTCCCTCCGTTACTTTGAAAATCTTATAGTTGGTGTAGCGATGAATTCTTAAACCGCTGGAAACTTTCTTTTATTTTACTCATCCATAAAGTCGACTCCAAAAATTTTGTTAAAAATTATAGGCCCATTGCCAAACTTCAGTTTATTCCCAAGATTTTGAAGCTATCATTAAGAAAAAGTTTTACTCGATTTTTACATAATCACGTTTCTAAACTAATCTTGTAATCTTCACCAATTATGTATATATTCATAATGTGCTGATCTCGAAAATTTGTCTTGGGTTCCACTCCAATTTATTGCTCCTGATTCGATGCTATCTCATCGGTCGTACACAATACGTACATAGTACGTATTGGATCTACACTGTTCAAAATTATTATTAACTAGCAGACATAGAAGCTTGAAATTTAGAATACAATTAGTGTTTAGTGTATAAATCAAGGAAAAACTAAAATATTTTGCAATTTCGGTCCAGTTTTCTAGATACACCAAATATTATTGCTAATAGGATAGTGCCTGTCCTTTTTCAATTTATCTAGATGGCGATTAACTCGTAAAAATATGCAATGCAACAATCAATTGGCGGTTGGGGAATTGGGTTCATGTATTTGACGGAATATAAAATAAACTACATAAAGGAATATTTAATTAAATCCGATTTAAATCACTCCAGCATTAAGTTTTTGCTAAATTTTATTACATAGTGCACCACTTCAGACAAATACCTTTCCAACTGTGTATCGCACTTGATTGTGCGACTTTTAGTTTAGGAGGAGAAGCGTCTTCACTGGCGTATTATATATATAGATTACTCAGGTGTTCCTCAAGGCAGTCACTTAGGCTCACTCCTTTTCCTTTTATTCATAAATGACCTACCTTTGTACGTAATTCTAATTGTCCACTATTTGCGAGTAGTTTGCCCCATTCAAAAAAAAAATGTTTTTTTTTATTAAGAAAGATTTGAAAAATGTTAAATTCCGTTTTCTGAAGAATTCACATTTTTGCACTTACATGCGTCGTTGTACCACCGGAAGTGCGATGTGTGTAGGAAAATTTTATTGTTCATACCTGAAAGGAAGAAACAAATAAAATGTCCATCCTCATACTCGTAAATATATTGTTTTACTTACCCGGACGAGAATATGACAGTAGGTGGACACATAAAACAAAACAAACCAACAAAATATACAAAACAAACAAAAACAAAGAAAGGGGAAAATAAAACATTTTTTTCATACATTTCATAATAAACGATTGTCTCAGACCAGAGGTCAAAGACAGCAAAGATAAACAGCTACGACAGTCATAACCGTTGACAGATGCTGTAAACAGGGGAAATATCAACAAAACAAAAGAAAATAATTTTTACGGCTACGTCGCTTACAAGCGAGGAACGAGTTAAACCCATAAAGATTTGGGTGGCTAATCAAGTTTTCTCAGTACCTACTCCCTAGGCAAACATCCCATGACTGAATTGGCTTTTAACCCCGAAGGGTCTAGTTAAGCGTTATAGCAGCACTCAAGGGCTCAAGCTAACAGTAGCTAGAGCCCCGACTCGGTTTTTCCCCCAAACGGGAGTAGCGTGAGGTCAAACTCCCAACAGCTCGCTACCAGTCAGAATCCAGGTTCGGGCGTTCACCCAGCAAGAGCTGACTGGGTACTATCAACGCGACAATAACAATTAAGTGATTAAAGCGCCGCTACGGACAAGTGTTCCGAACGGGTCTTAACCCAGAGGAGCGCTGCTCAGACAAAACTAGTGAGACTGTCAGCGTCAGAACAATAAGTTTATGTGACGAACTTTGGGCCGGCGAGTATAACCCGGCTCAAGTATGCGCCGTTTTATTCGATAACTAGTGAATTACCTTTCCATTTTGAAGGTTATTCAATTAAGCCTATTTCATAGAAGCCCTCGCCCCTATTTTCAGAAAACAAACATATAAGCCTCTTTTGAGGCAGATTTTTCACCAGCAAAATCATTCGCCATGGATAGGAACAAGCAGTAATTATCTTATGGCAGATCCGGACTTTAAGGAGGTTGCATAAGAACTCAAAACCAAACTTTTAGAGCTTCTGGCACGTTACTATCGATGAGTGTGCCTAATGGATTACCTCCTATTGGCCAAGCTGGCTACTTTTGGACAATTGTTTCCTTCAGAAGATTCGATAGTTGACAGTACAGGTTCGAATTACATTTTTTCACCACAGGGGAGCTTAGAGAAGATGATTCCTTGTCAATCGCACCAAACACACAGCAAACCCTTCCTTACCGTCAATTCTGGCTTGGCTACCATTTGCGCCAGAACTTAAAGTTTTCGTAAGGGGCGCAAGTTTTCACCAGTAACCTTCCGCTTCAGGAATGGGTCGATTAATGTGCAATTCGGAGATGAAAATTCGGTCCATGAGGCCCATACATTGAGCTTCTCTTTGTATCGTGCCCCATTCAAAGGGTTCCAAATGGTTAAAATTTTTTTTTTTGTGCAATATTTATTTATGGGCAATCGAAACAGTGCTTACATGACGATCAGACTCGACGATTTTAATAATTTGACCGACATTATCGACAGTTTGCCTTCCAGAGCGTGGTGCATGTGATTGTTTCATCACAAACACAGCATGAGCATCGATTCATGATGTACATAAGTATAATCGCTAAGCCCTCATGATTTCTTTCGTCTCAGATTATCGTTTCTTATCGCAAGAGCAGCAGTTCACTCCTGGATCATTTCCAATCCTTTAAACGATGGGAAATATCTTATTGAATTACATTCAATGAATTCTGTTCATCTTGCGTCTGATACCTTTTTGAAACTTTTCTATCCGTCCATGATAATCCTTGTCTTCTACATCAAAAGCACAACTTTTGAAGAGTTGAAACTATTCGTATTAGCCGCGTCAAAACCCCAGATTTCCTTCAATTTGAAGATGAAAAGTAGAACTTCCTACGAACCGCAAATGCTATGAGGAGGAGTTCGTGGCAGATGCCGTGGCCTATCCTGTGATATTTCTGATGTGAAATTTCTAAACAGCATGTTTTCTCAGCGCCATCTATCGGAAGTGGCAGACTAAGAAAACAATGACAACATTTCCTCAACATAACTGACAAAATTAGTACAATTATCTAGGAAAGGTTTCTTTATGAATGTCGCTTGTTTTTTTAATATTTTGAAAAGCGATAAGAGAAAGGGATGCTCATTATAAAAACTTGCTTACTGGTCTTATTATTTTATCTGTATTTCCATGTATCGTGTGGCCCATGTGAATTTCAGTCAAATGTAGAAGTCTATAACTGCCTAAGCATTTGGTTAAACTGCGTCAATGTTATGCCTGACGAATGTTGGGTTCATTATTTACAAGCGTGCATAAGCATTTGCTTCCCACTTTCGTGGAATTTTTTCTTATCCGTAATTGAATTCAGGTGTAATAGTGTGATAGTCCTATATTTAAGTGGAAAATCAGAAGTGGCTATCGTTCGAGCATACAACCACGATGTCAATAAATCTTTCGTGTCTGGAACCATAACATGTTACAGTAGTAGTGGCACTGTTGCTAAGCACTGTGGTGGTAATCGAAAAAAAATATGTTTTATCGCCATAGGTGGTTAGAAAAGTAAAGGTTTGATTGGTGCAAAATCTTCGACGAAGTGGCGAGAAAACGCAACAAGATTCGATAGAACAAAGGAGTTGTTGCACGGGAGTTTTTGGACGGGAGCGTCAATATTAATGTTTACCGTGAAAGATGCTTTGGGAGGTGCCTTGAGAATTGGTTCGCCACACATATCGCTGAAAAAACATCAAAGCCAAAGTTAGTACTAAAAAATATAATCTAGTACGCAAAGAACCACCAAGCCCATGGCAATAACGTAATGGTCGTCGCTGTCAATATTGGTCAACGGGTTCCAATAAGATGATCTGATAGAACTGATAGAATTCATTTTTAAAAAACAATGGATTAATTGATTTTTCCTTTTCATAGCTTTCACAAGATTTAACAATTTCCGATTTTTTTGTGGGGATTTCTGAAAGCCAGGTTGAGGCTTAGCAACTCACTTGTGTTCTAAGATGCTGTCACTGATTAAAAATCTCCAACCGTAAATCGAAAAAAAAACGAAATATCTATAAGTTTTCCATTGGATCAACCGAATTGAGCTGTAAATTCCAACAGCACGAATATGTACCCGCAAGTAAATAAAATATTTCGGAGAAACAATGAAATTGACATTGAGGATTTAATAGTTCCTAGAATGTCAGACAATGAACGTCTCTTATGAATTTAGCATTGCCTGCAAAGTGTCGTCTTGGATGATGATTTTTTCGTGATCGGGGATGAAAATGGCGACAGTGGCAGCTGTCTTCTAGTAAGTGTATAAGATGAATGATGGCATTCACCCAGACCACGACCTGGAAATATTTTGAAATGATTTTGACCATTGGCGATCAGAAAACCTTGCTATTATCGGATTCAATGACGATTTCTACGCGAATAATGCCCTCACCAGTTAAGGGGCTAACGCGCTTTTTTTCGACGGAGGATCTCCAGATTATCTTCGAGTCATTGAAGAGAAAAAAATTCCCGATAATCGACGGTATATCCAATGCCATGTATAGGCACCTCCCACCAGTGTGGAGACGCACGCCATCCTAACAACAGTTTACTGAATAAAGCACTGCAGACAAAGGTGGTGCATCCAATCTCCAAGATATGTATTTTTAAGCCGGCAAATCTCCTATCTATAAGTCTCCTTCCGAGTATTAGTAAAGTCTTCTAAAAGATGGTCCATAGAGTGCTGTATAAATAGCTTAAAGACAATAAGATCATTCCAGATAACCAATTCGGTTTCAGAGCAGGGCACGACACTATTTATGCCGCATCAAAACTCGAATGGGATATCCAATGGAGCAAATTCGAAAACCAATGTACGGACAGCTTGGAAGAGGCTTCGACACCATGCGGTTGGAAAGTCTTTGTTGCAAACACAATCTGTTAGGCATAATTTTGGGTCACTTTTTCAAGCATATTAGTTGGTATGTCGTTGATAACAAATTTTAATGTGGTCTTCCAAGGATGCAATTGACATTGGTTATTGGCATAAAAGAGTGGTTTGAGATATCCTATTAAAAAATCGCAAATCCAAAAGAGAGATAAATTGTTCATCGAACTCATTTTTTAATTGATCCCTAGATTTGCGTACCATGTAGAACGAGATGTCGACCGAGTTTAGCTCTTGCATTTTAGGCTAAAAAGTACGAAATCAGTAACGGGTTTTTCTAAGGGTCATCTTTGAAAAAGTTGCCTGAGATTTCTCATCGGACCAAATACGGCGGTCAGATTTGTCGCTGAAGAGAATTTTTCGATAAAAAGCGGATCTTTCTCCGGTTTTTCTAAGGTCGACTTATCGAAGATTCAACGCTGTAGAGAGTAGTTCCGTTTCAGCTCTTGCGCGAGCTGTTTTTTCTTAGATTTTAGATTGAGGTACTTACGTAAAACCTTACACTTATAGTCGAGGAGCACCATCACAATTGTTGAGAAGAGTCAACAAATCACGGTTTTGTCTTGGTATAATCTTAGGCATAATTCTTTGAGAAACAAACGCAACAAGCTGTGGACAATTTTCCTTCGTGCTCAAATCCCAAATGACTTCTCTAACTACATTATGTACTTCGGCACTTATCTGCATTTTATACAGCTTTATAACTCTCTTTATCAACACTACTCAGTCGAGATGCAAACCAACCTTATAAATTATCCCATGCCCTTCTTTCAATTTGTTAACTACAAAAGAAAATCTGATGGCCACCCATACTCTCTCTCCTTCAATAATGACATTTCCAAACTGTCTTCATACCATCGCCAATCTTTTTGACACCTCTTTCAATCAATCTTTCATCCACGACTTCTTTTGGGTCGTTCGTTTAAAGATAGAGACAGATATATTGGACTGGTTTAATATTACAATCCTTCATTCGTTCAGATATGGAGATCGATTCATTGTATTGGTCAATACCACAATCAATCAATCGTTGAATAGAGATAGAAACCAATTCACTGTATTGGTTCAATGCGATCGATCTGATAATGCAAATATGTTTGTATTGGATTGAATAACTAAAATGGATGAGTGACACTTTGACATACATCTTGGGATGCTTGGGATGAAAACAACTAACACATCGGAAAATGAATGAAAGGGCAAAGAATTGAACGAACAAATAGAGTGACAACAATATAACGAAACAAGTATATTTACTACCGAATTCAGAGCGAAAGATACGAAGGAGCATAAGGAATTAACAATTCGCTCTTTCTTCAACACTATATTTTCGTTCGTTCCATGTGTCATATTGTTTCATATCATTAGTTCATATCCGTCAAATGACCGAGACAACCGAATCGGACATTACAAAAGTATTGATTTTGTGATTGATTGGTTTGTCGTTGTGTGATTGCAATCACCAATACTTTTCGGTGATTCGGTCAAAACGAACGTATCAATCACGATCGACTCATCTCTACTTTGTACCCGATCCTCCTTCTATTTACCAAACTTCTCCTTTGGACCATTTCTCCCTCATAGTGTCGACCCTGACGACCTCCCTGCCGTATTTAAAAAAAAAAAGTTCTTTCTCCCCTATCTACCTCTCTTAAAAATCTTCGGCCTATTCCTTTCTCAAGGTGAACTCCCCCGGATATGAAAAACCTCTTTTATTACAGGTCCGAAGAATGACATTAACAATTACATCCCATTAGCACATATATACATAGTCACATATTCCCACAATCTTCGAAAGTATTTTGTATGATAATTTAAGTTTTCAATGCAAATCTTTAATCAACCCAGACAACACGGCTTCCTCAAAGGCGGGTCTACAACCACGAACCTTATTGAATTCGTAGGAAATCGATGCTATCACAGCTGACTTCAGTAAGGCCTTTCATAAAATTTCACACGGATTAATACTCTTCAAACTGTCTTCCCATCTTATTTAAGTGGATATCCTCTTATCGTTACTACAGCGTTCGTTTTAGATCTGTCCTCTCTAGCCCCTTCTTTGTTTTCTCCGGTGTCCCCCAAGGCAGATTACCCGAAAATATATAAACGACTTGGAAGTTGGGTTTCTCCCCTTTTTATTTTTTATTTTTTTTATTTTAAACGTTTAAACGAGTTAATCACGAACTTCACTCTTCAAAGGGTTACAAGACAGTAACTGCGTTGCGCTTGTGAAGCAAGCTTACATCCATATGTACATTAAGTGGTATACAAATGTTCGTGCACTATGCGCTTATGTTCTTGTATAACAATTAGATTGATTAGATTGGGGTGAAATACGTAACAATTAAAAAATATAATTAGTTTTTTTTTTTTTGTAGTTCTTCAACACAGTCATTTAGGTCCGCTTCTTTTTATCCTTACTATTAACGTAAAATGTTAATAAAATGGTTATCAAACATTCCCACATCTCACTATACGCTGAAGACTTTAAGATCTTGAAGATCATTTTCTCAGAACTCGACTCTTCCTTTCTCCAATCAACAGTTTTCCCACCTGGTGCTCCGAGAACTGCCTGAGCTTACCATTTCAATCTATGTATTACTTTCTCTCGCAAACGTATTAAACCTCATCGTGGTTTTTACTTTCTTCAAAATCAATGGTATTATGCGACCAGGAACTCAATTTCTTTGCACATATCGATAAAGCGATATAATTCTTAAGACCAATTCTGCACTCGGCTTCGTAAAACGAAAAAAAAGGGATTTCCAATCCGTACGTCGCTCGGTCTCTTTATATAACCTTTGTTTGCCCTATTCTCCTCGAATACGCCTGTCAAGTGTGGTCTCCTTACCATCATACACACATTTCCAGAATCGAGAGTATCCAACGTCGTTTTCTCCGTTTTTCTCTTCGTAGCTTACCCTGGGACAATCCTCTGATCCTAACTTACTATAAAGACCGCCTAAAACTTATTAACTTATTAACTCGCTGCAAGAACGAAGAACGATATCCGACATCCTTTTCATCCATTAACTCTTCTCAGCTACCGTGGATCGCCCGACTCAATATTTTCCAACACTCACTCTCGTAGTATACTGAATCCACATCTTTTCCATCTACCCACCTCTCGTACCTCCTATGGTTCCAATGAACCTATCTCCCGTATGCTGCGGAATGTCAATACGAAAAACTGTTTCGACTTCAACTTCAACACTTCTCGTCTAAAACTTCGTCTCAATCGCCCTCTTTCTTAGTTTCCTATATTGCAAGTGAAGTACGTAGCTTGAATTAAGCGCAATAAATGGGGGTTTTGCCCCCAACATAATTAAATTAAAATTAAAAAATTCGTTAATGTTGATGGATACGGAAGCAATATTTTCCTCTGTCAGCACTCTGCGGATAAAGATAGGTGGCTTGATGGTCAATAGCGTGAAAGATGTATCTCTTACCTTGATAAAATGGCAACGTTAACTGAGCATACTTGGCTTTGACACAGGGCACATATTATGCGTAAGTTGTCAAAAATTAAACACTGAAAAACCAAATGGCAACAAAATTATCCTTTAACTCTGATATGTATTTTCTTTTGATTATCAAGTCAGCGGTGAAGCATTTACTTAACCTTTATTTTTAACATCATCTGAATGGGAAAAGTCTGAAATATTTGGTCTCCATGATTGAGTAATGGTCGTCAGTTGAGGGCTTCATTCTGAGGAATCTCAGGAAACTTTCCATACAATGGAGGCATTACTTAACCAGCTGCGTGACATGTAATGCCATTTTGTTGAACGTCCATAGCATCGAGCAAAAAAAATTGTCAACATCGGTCGGTAACGCAACCCATTCACTAAACAAACGCTCACACTATCGCCCTTTTCAAAAGAAATATGGTTCAATGTCACTTCCATCCCAAAACTGATGAGAGCCATTATGGACTTCAATTTCATAGATTAAATTCACCAAAAGCTAATTTTTACTAATTTTGTGACGAATTTTGAGTATTTCAGGGTGGATCAATCCATAATAACCGTCTACTTCTCATTTCCCGAAAATCATCGTAACGATAGTGGAATGTTGATATCTTGTTCAACATCGACGAGAAATCTAACATGACACCTTTTGTTGGATGGCTCTGTACATGTAACGTTAAACTAATAACAAGCGGGGATATTTAAATTCTTTAGAAATATCCTTTAGTATGGCGATATGCTTGAAAATACCGTGAAATCAAAAACTCTGAAATCCCTACCTACTTATTAAATTTAAATACCACTCATTAAGGAATTCAAGCTAACAACACCCCTGTTGCTCAATCAATCTTCATAACATAGCTATCGAAGATATACATTTTTAATTCAAACTTGACTCAACTTTTCACTGGGAGATCACCACCTACCAATGAGCACTCGAATATACCTTTCTTAGCAGAAATATTTCATAAGAGCTTCCCTGTTTTTCAATTAAAATGGGAAACGGAGCATCAAATGCTTTTGAAATGATTTCCTCCCACCGGAAATTGAACACCGTGATTTCCACTGAAACAAAGGACAAATAATTTTAACTCTAGGAAATGTCTTTTGAAATGTAATCCTAATCTCCAGTTAGCCAAGTATTACTCGATTCATTCACCCATCCGTCACCTTGCGCTCATCACACGTGCTCAAGCGTAGACGCCCCTCAAATCTTTAATTGAATCCCATCTACGTGAGAATTCATAAAATCGATGGGAAGTCGCTTATTTAATGCTAATTTCGCAATCACTTATAACTGGTATCCTAAATGCGAGAATCAATGAATTAACAAGTCATCCAATCGATTACCTCGAAACTTCAGTAAGGTGATGTCCTTATGGATTTTTAATTAATTTCTCCAATTTACGCCTCTTCCCTGTTGCTATGATTTTATTATCCATCAGCGATGTCGACTCGATTCAGAAATACAGATAAAAACGAATGAATTCAGTCAGAAGCAGAAATATCCGAAAAAGGGGACAACTCGAAAGATAAAAACCAAATCTGAATCCGCGTGCAACTGACATGTGATGAATATCTTCACGGTATTGTTGCCATCGCCATGTCATCGTGTCATTCTGTTATGAGGAAAGGCCGAATGCATTCGCAATTCGATTTCATTTTATTTGTTCATACTTCTCGCGGTTGCCTTCTCAACCAAATCCGTTCCAACCGCCTTCCATTAATGAGTACACACAGACCTTGTACAGAATCTCTTTAAATATTCAAACTTATCTCAAAGCTTAAAGGAAAAACATCTCGTGTTCGTGTTTCGAAAACTATGGAAACTCATATCCGGATTAGGAGCAGGATCAGATTAACAGGATGTTTCGTAAAACAAAAATAAACTATGAGTATCATCACTCCAATGCAAACAATAACTTTGGCATTATTAATGGGCAGTAAGTGCTTATCCTCAACTAGGATGTGGATGTAAGTTGCTTGCTATAGGTTTACGAGCTTAGCGGTAAAGGGTTCTCAGCCACTGGGAGCACATTTTTGAATACTGAGTGTCGGGCGATTGGGAAAGGTCATTAAAGTTTATCAGCCGTTGGAAGTTCTTGTCATGGATATGATACCTTATTACGAAGAAGGAAGAGACTAATTACTGCCCGTTCGTTGCATGAACTTTCAGACTTTTGTGTGTTTCGGGAATGATGGTAAACGCATTGTTAAATGCTGTTGCAGCCTTTGGTCGTGCGGGAAACTTTATCGTTCCTGGTGGGATTTTTGAGATTAAAGCAGCATTTTATGTGATGCTTGTAAATATGATTGCGGAAGTTTGTTTCGGAATTAGTCTTGAATGAAAAGAGCCAAGAATCAACGCGACAACAATGGAAGTCTGATTATGCTGGGCAAAACTTCGAAAGGGACTTAGTGAGCTTTTGTTGCGTTGCAATTTGAGGTTGTTAAGTGGCAAGTTAAAAGTTATTACGTGTTTCTGACTATCGCTGCAAATGACAGCCAGAAGGATATTACAAGGGCTAAATAAGATAATTATCAATGGTAATGAAGTATGAATTAAAATTAATTTCTTAGTCCTGCTGCAAGTGGCATTAGCTACAATGACTTACCTCACCTTAGTTTATTACAAATAAAAGGGTAATTTGATAGTATCCTAGCAGGTATGGTAAATTAACACGACGTTTCAACATACTAAGGCTTCGTAATGCATAGCGATATATTATGGGAAAGCTTTGAGATACTGAATGCTTTCGCAACAAGATTCTGGTCTTAAACTTGCAGTTTTAAAAAGTTTTTTTTTTTCTTCTTAAATTGAATACTTTATTAAATGAGATGAAACAGGGTGGAGCTCATTCATGTGAAGAGGACTGAGCGGATATTCGAGAGATATACGAGTATGCTATCTCTGATCTTCCCATATGCCCCTCATAAGCCTGTTATTTATTATAAAACGTAGAATAATAGACTTAGGATTGAAATTTATTCAAAATGACACATGTTACATTTAAAATTGGAATTCAATTTCGTTTGTGTGACCAACGTGAGCATATTTGCAGCGATCTATTCTTTGGGGCCAACTTCTCACTGTTCTACCAGACATCAGGTGCAGCAAACAGAAATCTATAGCCGAATTTGAAACAAGGGTGTAATCAGATAAATTGCATGAAACGCTAACATGATCATAAAGAGTTCGAATACTAGCCAATTCAATTTAAGCTGCTTCGTGAAGTTCGGAAGTTGAAAAATGCCATGGTAGTCTTAGAATCGTTTTTAAAACTTTATTTTGAGAAATTTGTAATTTCCTGATGTGGCAATTAACACAGTCTCCCCATACGGGAACTGCGAAAAATACTATGGCAGGAAAGATTAGCTTAAATATTATAAGTCTATTGTCATTGCTTAACCCAAATTTTCGAAAAGTAAACGGGTATGATACTTTGATTTTTGTGTTATTGTAATTTTACTAACAACCCTGTAAATGTGTTGGCGAAATGTATGTCTTTTATCCAGAGTGACTCCCAAATATTAAACATGTGACTCCCATTCTATACGGTTACCACCAATTGTTAAATTAGTTCGTGATAAATACAAGTTTCCTTTTTCTAGTGAAGAGATGGCTTGAGGTCTTTGATCATTAATTGTAATTTTCCAAGCAGTATAATATCTTGTTATGCAGATTGCAAATTTGATTCAATTATTGAACCCAGTGAATTTCATGAATAGATACATGAATAGCCAAATAACAGTCGAATGACAGTCTACAAGGTTAGGAAAATCTGATTCGAATCGTTGTATAGAACAGGGCCTAGAACAGACCCTTGAGGTACGCCAGCAGGGATCAAATGGACATTAGATGAAACTAACACAACTACTTTGATACTTTGATAATTTTGACTAGGTGCCTTGGGGAATTAAATTGAAAAAGCTTGTAGATAAAACGCTTTTCCACATCCCAGTGCCCAGAGAAATGGAGCTAAGTATATAGCTTTTTAATCTGTAAATTTGGTGGGAGGTACTACAGCTATGACGAAAGCCAAATTGTTGCATTGGTAAAATCTTACGTTACTCCAAATGTTGCAATAGTATAGGGCGATATATCGAAGGATTATCTGAAGGTTTCCTAAGTTTAGGGATTGGGATAATTTTTGTACATTTCCATGCACCAGGGAAATAACCTATTGTGAGACATCCATTGAAAATATATTGTAAGACCTAAAGAGCCAGGTTCGGAAAGTTTTTTTTAAATACATACATATATATTCCTGACTTCATCGAATCCAACTGATTTTCGAGGTCTAAGTTTGGTTAGAGTTCATCTAGAATTCTAGAGAAACCGCGCAGATGTGCTGTGCTTGTTGGCCTATGTGGCTTAAAGAATGTTCAACAATATTATCAGCATTGCTATTGACAGTACTCGATATTTAGTGGCTAGAAAGAAATGTTCAGGCTAACATGTTTGCTTTTTCTAGGTTGGACACTGCGTATGTAGTGGTCGATTTCAAGAGGGGAATAAAAGTTCGGTTGCTTTTATTGACTTTTACAATATTCCGAAAGAGTTTGCTAGATTTGTTTAAATTTATTTTTTTCACTTCTCTATTTTCTTCTTCTCTAATTTTACTGGTAAGAAATTTATTAACATCTAGGAACACCGCAATTCTGAGTCCCTGCCATTACCTGCGAAGAGAGTTATGTAACTTTATAAGCTGCAGAATTTGTCTGGGCAGTTTATTTGAACTATTTAAGCACATCATTTTGGCGGGAACTACTGCATTTAAATCGCAGTATAAATAATTGCATAATATTTCCTTCAATAAAAATATTTCTTAGATTACTCCTGAGTAAAGATTTGTGTTTACACCAGTCAGTATTGCTGATGCATATCACTGAGATCATTGAGAGTTAACGGTTGATTCATTAATCACAACGTGTTGTTTTTTTTGTGGGGTACCCTTTAAGGTCGGTGTTGTACAGGTAATATTTGATTTGTGAAGTAGGGACTTATAAGGTAGTAGCTAGGAAGATTTATTCTACAAGATGACGCAAAATTAATCACTATATCGGAAGATGTTATACGTTTGACAAATGGCGTCATAAGTCAATCATATTTGATATTTGTGAACTAGACAGCTGCAGTATGCAAACAGACAAGCAGTGGAGCGCTATACTTTACAAGAGCGTGGAATAATTGTGTTGATTTTTTCGACCGACAATCGGTCGGTGGTGTTAGCGCAGCATGAATTTCGTCGTCGATTTCCTAATCGTGTCGGGCCAACTGGGCAAATATTCCGGCGTTTAGCTACTCGAGTCGAACACAACCACAGGAAATCATGCAGGGCGTGGCAGCCACCGGACTGGTCATACAGCCGCGAATATCGTGGTTGTGGCTGCCGATATCGCTGAGAACGAAGGAACATTAACCAGACGACGGGCCACGCAATCGGGCATCACCAGACGGACCCTACAGCGAATTTTAGTGAAAGATCTACATATGTTCCCGTATATGTATAGTGCATCAGTTAATGCTTGCTGACCGTCGCCTTCTTACTGTCAGAATTGGATGAGCAGGGTTTAGTGAACATGTGGCTTGAACAAGACTGTACCGCCGCACACAGCACGTGCCACAATAGAATCGACACTAGCGATAGCCACTTGACGGATATCATCTTTTCCACTTAACAGAAAAAATTGTAAAGGTCCAAATAATTTTTTTTTTTTGTGTAAAAAAGTAATTCAAAAACAAAATTAATTTTGCGCCACCTTGCACATGTCATCTAAGTTCTGAGATCTATCCACATGTCCCTAACTACTACATAATTATAGCAACCAAGGGTGACACCTATTCCAAGATACCGGTTTTACATGTTACCATTACCGGCAATATCTTGAAATACATCTTGTCTCTCTAATTTGCCGGTGAATCACGCACTTTAAACGATGATGTAAGAGAAATCAAATGACAATGTGTCACCCTGCCTGCATCCCTTCTTAAAATCGAATGTTTCAGTTATTTCATTACTGACTTTAAACGAGCTGCGAGAAAGCTCTGTTGTCATCTTGCACAGATTGACAAATCGAAAAAAAGTCTTGTGTGTGTTGGTCTAAAATTCTGGCTACTGCTCTTTGCACGGGTCCTTCGATCTACTTTTGCTGTACGAAAGACTGCCCCCAAATGTCTCTAGCGTCAGTAAATATAAATCCTGCCTTAGTCAATGAGAAAATATGTAACCCCGTATCTGTTTTTAAAAGATGCACCAAAAACCCCTCGCCCTTTTACAGGGAACCTTTCCTCAGCTTTCGAAAAAAATGCTTACAACACAACAGTCCACAAAAAAGGTTGTCCAAGGTGTCCAACTATTGCCCAGATGCCCACACTCTTTGAGAGCTTTGTCTATGGTGCAATACACACATGATGTCAACTGTGCCATCAAGAATTTTAATCTTTTGGTATATAAAAATCTACAGACATATTTCCACTGCTGATTCCAGCTCCCTCCAATCCGATCCAAACAGATTCACTATTTGGTGTCAAAAAAACTGTATCGTGTTCAATATTAGCAAATGTCACGTTATCGCTTACATCGTAAGCGCTTCCCTCCACCTCATCGAAACTACGTTATCTGCCATGAAGTTGTTCCTCTTGTCAACTATTGGTTTGACTTAGGTGTTATCTATGGCTGAAAACCTCGGCTTTGTGAAATTATAATCTAAGGAGTTTTCGATTTCGACATTCGAGTCTTTAAAGTACGTAATCCTTATACACGATCTTTGTTAGGTCCATTCTTGAATACCATTTTCCTCCTCTTATGGTGTACACATCACATAGAGGCCGTCCAATGTAGGTTTATTCGTTTTGTCCTTCGTGGCTTCCCTGGACTGATAACTATAATTTACCACTTTTTGAGGATTGGTTAAAATTAATCAACTCCAAGAACGAAGCAATATTGGCTGCCCCCCACTGTGTAAAATGATTTCCTTTATCATCGGTACCCGAAACTTTCAGTACTCACTTTTCTTCCGCGTCAACTTCCGTCGAGCGAACTATGGCTACCATAAACCAATGTCCAGAATACTGCGCGAAGCAAACACCCCTTTCTGTTTAGGTTGTGTAAGTTATCTTTTTCTTTATTAAGGTTGGCATAAAGGCAAAAAAAGTGTCCCTAATGCATATTCTCTAGTTTGAATATTTGGTCTTATAATGGATGGACTGGAAACGCCCTTGATGAGAACTTATCAAACTGTTTCCAGATGCTCACGAGACTTATGTCCCTATAATTGGGGTTATAAGGATCCTCTTTCTGTGTACAATAACCTATTAAAGCCCTTCAAAATCATTGAAGGTCAGATTAGGTCCGATAAGACTTACTAAAGGAATTCCTGATTCCCTAATATTTAAAGTAGGGAGCATGTCTTGCTAGTTTATTTTAAAACCCAGAAACTAGATATTATTCCATCGAGAGTTTCTGGAAAAAAAACGGCTCCATTTTTGCTTATACTTCGTTAAATAAAAATAACTTTGTAAACAAGTGGAAACTAGTTCACGTAGCTCCTATACATAAGAGTGTTTGAAAGCGTGATGTTAAGAACTTTACATGTACTACCAAGCTACCTAATATTCCGAAACTCTTCGAATTCAATTCACAGATGTTACAGCTGTAGTTTTGCCTTTTAACCAGGAGGCAATGTCTTTTTGAGACTACCACTGTTTGCTATAGCCGATGACTATCAGCTATTAATATCGCAGTGAGCGACTTGAGAACTTTTATTCACATTTCGTCTTCTACCTTGTATTTTAATCACTGCCATCACAATATTTCGAAACCATGTCAACCGATGCTGATATGGGTTCGAAATTCCATTCCAAAATGAATCACTAAAATTCCTTCGCGTATCCTTGCTTACCTCTATAAATACCACAAATCAAAATTTAACTTAAAATCTTATTTTGTTCTTAATTGCCAAATATTTACAAAATCCTTAACCAGCATTCCTGAGTACATGGTAACTTTTCTGACTCACTTATTCCACAACCGCCCAATCTTAACGACGGAAATTCATAAACCTCAACGTTGAATCCAGCTAGCGGCTATGCAGTATACGTGCCTTGCCCTTGGAGTCATTTCATAGATAACATATTTCAGCGAACGCCAAGAAAGGCGCCTTCTCGATGCACTTCATTAATTGACTTAAGAACTCGGGGTGAAGTTTATCAATGCGGCAAATGCACTTTGACGCTTTGGCATACCAGTTTGTATGTATTCCGACGACATGCGAGGCAAACGTCTTAATACATTTCCTTTGCTCAGCGGAGGAAATTGAAACCATCGGAAAATGGAAACTGAAAAGATGGTGTTCTTTCCGTTTTCTAATTAATTGAGTCGTTACATACCAATTGTAATGCATTCTGACCTCATACTTTTGTATATGTTTAATTAACGGTAATGGAGAAGTAATTCATTCAGTCGTCGTGGAGAGTTGTGTGGGAGTGCGATGGGATAGCTTTGTGTATTATATTTTATTATGAAAACCAAGCTCTTGAAACGTGGATTTTATGCAGAATCCTAGCACCTTACCCTCGTCACAGAAATCCTTTTTTGAAGTACAAAAACAGTTGCCTTCTCTGTCGTGGATCGTTATTCTAATGCTTTTGCTCTGATTTGTGGCATTTTTTGTATTTTTATGTCAACCCTGGCAAAGCTATTATTCGTCTTAAAGCCGAAGACAAATTGTACTACTTTAAAATCAATGTAAAAACAATGTCCAGCAGCCGCCGGCGCAAATAAGTCTTTTCGCTTTTGCTACATTTCTATTTAATCCGTTGACACGACAGAAAATGTCCCAAACTGAGAGTATTTATAAATCTGGGGGCATCCTTCGGTCCCCCATTTATATCGACGGGAATCACTAAATTTCACACGCAATTAAATATAATTTCCACGCCAAGGGTACAAGTGTACATGAGGACATGACCGAAAGACAACCACTGCTGTTCGGGTAGTTAATTCTTCCCTCTCGATTACCGTTAAGAGGCCATTAAGCTATTGGCAAACAATTTTAGGGAATTACGATACTTCCATTTGGATTTTTTCTCGCGTTGATAACTAAAGTTTGCGGGCTGATAATGGATGCAGGGGTCGGTAATGTGCTTCAAGTTGGACGAGTTGACAATTTTGTTTCTAATTATACGTATCAAGTTTGTAAAGGCACTCTGAATTTCTTTAAATTATTAGAAATTTTGCCAAGAAGTAATGAATAAGTTTAAGTGAGTTTTGTTTTTTGTTTTCTGGAGCACTCAGGCAAGACTACTAGTACATTTTACTGGTAGACAGGTTTTATCAGAAGCTCGTTGAGGGGAACCACTTAGACATACAATAACTTATAAAGCTGGTTTGGGATTTGTGTCCCGAATCATTCGACCCCAAAACACTTATTGCGATGCTCAATATCGTAGTAAGTTAAGCCTTTTCCATACTACCGTTGAGTGGATTAAGTTTTGGGGATCTCAACTAAAGAATCTTTGTATAGGGATGACCAATTTCTTAATGTAGATAAAACGGGGTTTCTGCGGGATATCCACTTAATTTTTATATGAAAAAAAAAAACATTTCATGGCATTTATTCGTTGCCGTTTATCTTACGTTTTTGGTGGAAGTTTGTTAAATTCCTCAGTTGGTTGTTGGTGCACTGTGGCGTCAGGGTGTTCATCATTTTCAATGTCCAGCCTATTTTACAATCAAATAATAAACGTCGGTTTAACATGCTTGAAAGTTTGGTTTTGTTGAAAGTTTGGAAATACTTTTAGAAATTTCAGCATGACAATAACAAATAGCACTAATACAAAATTCCTCTTTATTTTTGAATGAGAGCACGGCGATTACAGGGCGAAGGAATTTGATAAAATGTTAGTCTTCATAGCCTTTATGTGTAAGTAAAGCTTTGTAAATAGAGAGAGAAAGAAAATCGTTGTTCTATTAGGGTCGGAATCAATTAACCACGACCATTAATTTAAAAAAAAAAAAAAAAAGGATTTACTGGTTTGCGCTTTATCATTGGGTTTTTTTTAAATCATCCTTGGAAAGAACGGGATTCAGTGCCATAACAAGAAGCAAGATCTGTCAATTCTGTCAAATTCCTTCCTTACGCAGATGATATTGATTTAATTGGACGAACACAGTAAGAAATCAATGATCGATTATGAGAATTTAAACAGAAGCAGCAAGGGTGGTTCCGAAGAAAACTAAGGCTAAATCAAATAATCAAATATACGAGTTTTTTTTTTTTTATATAGGCAAACCCTATAAAGTTCAGTAGTTGTGCTCTTATGATGTTTGTCACACAACCTGGACGGAGTTCAGATGGTTTGTGTCTAAAATGTTCGTTCACTACTTTCCGGAAGTGGTTGTCCTAGATAGGATTCGAGAGATTCGACTGAATCTTTAGCGTTGGTTGTAATTTACAGTAATTATTTTTGTTTTTATGTCCATTAAGGTGTTATATTGGAAATGCACACACAGAGCAGGAATTTTTTAGTGATCTTATACTGCGAGTGGTATGCCTTCGTCAGCATTTTTTTATCATCTCTCATTCCCACACATTTTTTCCGTATAGGAATTATTCTTGGCTATGGAGAGACTTGAACTAGAGACCTTCTTCAACAGTCGGTGATGATTACCGTTGCACCACGACTGTTGTCATTTAATCCAAAAAGTCACTATTTGTAGGTATAATCTTAAAGAGGTCAAGAATTTCGTCTACTATGGCTACGTTATTAGTAGCTAGTGGCAACGAAACCACTCCTGAGAAATATTGATGCTGGGAAGAGCATTCGATTTTCGTGTGGTTCGGCTCAAAAACGGGTCCAAAAAGAGGTTTAACCCTTTAATGCCCGAATTACATATATCTGGTTGTAAAAAAAAAATTATTGGGCAAAAAAGTTAAATAGGGGCCTTAAAAAGATAAATACAAAGTTTGAGTCTGATTATCAATGTGGGTGGGATGGGAGTCAGTGTTGCGTATACGCAATATTGAGCAGCTAAGTGTACAGAACATTTTCTTGAGAATACGATATACAATAAATATTATTTAAACAAAAATATTATTTGCAACTATTATTTGCAAACAAAATACTTTTATTTTTGGTGATACTCCATGAAGCATTTGTTTTTCGTATTGCGGCATAAATAAACATCGCATTTTGCGCACTTAGAGTTTGGAAATTCATTTTTGCAATGTCGACATCGTCCCCTAGCAGTCCATTCTACCCAATCATTAAATTGGTCAAATCTTGTTTGTTCCATGAGTGCTTCTACGTATCGTCACTTTTGGATGAAGTTAGTATATTTGGACTACTTCGTTGAATACCTGATATGGACTCAGAAGATATTTGGGGTGAATAAGAAGGGCAATTTCTTATTGAGTTTTTAATTTTCGTCTGGAACTGAATTAGGAGCATATGCTTTTGAGTAGGAGGTGCGATTCAAGATATCTTCTATATAGAAGCCAACCATTTGTAACTGCAGTGCCTAAGCCCCAGATGATGCATGTATAATACTTTCTGGGCTTGTGGTTGATGCGGTTCAACAACATGGTTGTTCAACAAACATGTCAGTTAGATCTACGTCCCCTATATACCTATTGTATACAGCGACTATTTTCGGACAATCAATCTCCCTGGAGGAACTACTCAAAATGTTAGTGAATAGGTTGGATCTTAATAGACAGTAGCTGCATGCATTATTATCAAGTCACGAGGCTGAGAGACGCTGTCGGCAACGCGCACTACGGGGCGTATACGTACTATTTTTTTTCGTTTTTTGTACCTACTCCTTTACTGACTCTGTGATCGGAGTTTCTCTACAGGAACTACTCAGAATGTTAGTGAATAGGTTAGATCTTACTATACAGCAGCTGCCTGCACTATCTTCAAGTCACGAAATCCGCTCTGGAGGCTGAGAGAAGCTGTCGGCTACGCGCACTACGGGGCGTATACGTAATTTTTTTTTTTCGTTTTTTGTACCTACTCCCTTACTGACTCTGTGATCGGAGTTTCCCTGGAGGAACTACTCAGAATGTTAGTGATCTTACTATACAGCAGCTGCCTGCACTATCTTCAAGTCACGAAATCCGCTCTGGAGGCTGAGAGAAGCTGTCGGCTACGCGCACTACGGGGCGTATACGTATTTTTTTTTTTTTTTCGTTTTTTGTACCTACTCCTTTACTGACTCTGTGATCGGAGTTTCCCTTGAGGAACTAGTCAAAATGTTAGTGAATAGGTAAGATCTTAATACATATACAGCAGCTGCCTGCAGTATCTTCAAGTCACGAAATCCACTCTGGAGGCTGAGAGAAGCTGTCGGCTACGCGCACTACGGGGCGTATACGTATTTTTTTTTTCGTTTTTTGTACCTACTCCTTTACTGACTCTGTGATCGGAGTTTCCCTTGAGGAACTAGTCAAAATGTTAGTGAATAGGTAACATCTTAATAGACAACAGCTGCCTGCATTGTGTTCAAGTCACGAAATCCCCTCCAGAGGCTTAGAGACGCTGTCGACTACGCGCACTACGGGGCGTATACGTATTTTTTTTTTCGTATACGTATAAAAAAAAAACATCCAGGAGCAAAGAAATCGGGTCTCATTCAAATTGAAACCAAGGGACTTCGAAAGGCAGAATAGCAAGAATTTTTTACATCGAGTGGTCACTGGCGATGAAAAGTGGATCCTTAACAACGTCCCAATCACCAAAAGTCAAAAGCCCGACCAAATATCAACATAAATTGGGAAGCCAACTATTCATGAATCTAAGCTCATGCTCTATATTTGTTGCGGTCTACTATGAGTTACTCAAACCCAATGAAAACATCACTGAGAATCACAATTGACTACGCTTTATGCGCTTGAGCCATACATAGAAGGGCAATTGGCTGGAATAATAATAAAGTTGAATTTTCACTTCATTGCGGTTAGGTGACTTACCTACAACAATCTACATATCAACTTATAAACAATACATCCTTTATAAAAAGTATCCGAAATTTATAAATGAAGAGATACGCGATTTTTTTGTCATACCTTGAAATGCAATTTTTATAATGAAAACTGTGCTGGTAGACGTTGAAATGGAATACCTAAACCTAAAACAAGCTGAGTGTGGGACTTCAACAAAATTCTGCTTTTATTTGAAAGATCAATGTATGCCATATATAATGTATAACATCGACCAAATACCCGCCTCGGCTTCTTTCGGTGGCACAGATCCCAATGGTCCAATTTTCGATGACTCTTATCCGGCTGACTTTGAGCGATGTTCGCCTTAAGGGCATTTGTCGATTCTGGTTTATTCACATACACCTGCAACTTCAGGAAACCCCACAAGAAAATGAGTAGCGAGGACAAATCGCATGACCTTGCTGGCCAATTTACGTCACCTCTGTGGGAGATAACCTTACTTTTCAAATTATTCATGCAGAATGTCAATCATGGCGTTTCAACTTGGGTAATAGGAAATTGGTTATCATCGTTCTGTGGAGCTCACCAACGTCGTTTTCGAAAAAGTCCGGACCAATGACGCCGCCGGCCGAAGTCCACACCAAACGGTAACTTGTTGAGGATGCATTGTTACCTAGTGAACCTCGTGTGAATTGCGGTGTAGACATTTTATTTGTTAATAAAAATGCGCCTCGTCGCTTAAGCTGATTTTTCGGCCAAAATTGGAAACTGCTGATCCCACCAAATTCAGAGCAAAATTTTCGAACCATGAGTACTTGCCTCTGCCAACGGTTTAATGGCTTACCCCCCACTATTTTACGTTAGGTTGATCGAACAGTATCCACTTTTCATTGCATCACTATACGATGTTCAGCAGTTCATCTCTGAAGAAATGCCTTTCGCGACACTGTTGTGTCGCCTGTCTATAGTAATATTACAAGAATCTTCATGAAGCAATGCTTTCGATTCTTCCCCTACGCCAGAGTGTTCTTTATCTTTAACAATTGCTGTATGTCGTTTTCGACAAAGTATGCCCAGCGTAAGTCTTAACAAGAATTCCGTGTGATTCAGCTGCAAATGTTTTGAAAAATAGAATAGAGCACAAGACTTCGCCGCATATACACCACTACTAAAGTTCAAGCTTGTCTACAGTAGTTCCTCATAGATGAGGTACCATATTAAATATTGTTAACGTCATCTATTTGAAAACAGCACGAACTAATTGAATGTTCCAGTACAAGGAATGTAATTCACTCTTGATGGTTACATGTTGAAGGCTAAAAGTGTTACGCTTTTCAATTGTAGTTCTTCTTGGAATAAAAAATCCGCGCTCAGGTCGTTACATTGAAAGTTCGCGCAGGTTCGCGCAAGTGTTACGCTCTTATGATGTTTGTCACACAACCTGGACGGGATGCAGATGGTTTGTGTCGCAGATGTTCGTTGGCTACTCTCCTGTACTCTCCGTTGGGTGTTTGTCCTAGATAGGATTCGAGGGCTTCTACTGATTTTTTTGTGGCTGTAGTTCATAGTAACTTTTTGTTTTGCTTCCATGTCAATAAAATGTTATATTGTAAATGCACACAAAGTTTAGATTCGTATACTGCATTTGTTTGATCATCTCTTATTCACTACTGATGTTGCTGCATAATTTTTCCGTAAATGAATTGTTCTTGGCTATGGGCAAATTTGAACTACAGACCTTCCACTCAACAGTTGGTGAAGATTACCATTGCACCACGACCACCCCCAAAGCGTGATTAGAGATAGCGTGGTTTCACTACATGTAGTCTACTGAATTCGTTACTACTGGTTATCTCCGCCATTTCTTCTTCAAACTGTTGATGCCACTCTGCGGATTGCCTGTCTTTCAACAAGAGGTCCCATTATTGCTACGAATTTCCTATTAAATCAATCCTTTAAGTGTATATTTACTTCTGTTTAGCGATCCACCCTTTTTCACTTATTAAAAAATATTGCAGTGATAATTGAATGTTGTCAGTTCAACGAATGGGCAAAATCTTAAATGTAGTTGGAGTTAAAGCCCATGAAGTGCCAGTTTCTGTCAACAGCTTATAATGTCTTTTGTTTTGACATTGTTTTCATAATTTGCTCTTGTCATCGGCATCAGAGGCCAGAACATTATACAATTCGACATCGTATTCATATAAATGGAAGGTCTTATTCGAGACAAGCATCGCAAACTTTGCCTTGGAACTTTCATCATGTGTGGTATCTTGAACTCCTGCGACTCATTCCACTACTAATGTGTTGGAAGAAAACATTTTCTGTCTTCGGCCCAAGCACGATGTGGAGAAAGGGAGTGAGATTTTTTCGCGTGGCCAGATCAATCCTTGTTTATATTAGAGGTGTGTTTATCACTTTTTTTCTGAATTCTGTCCTTATTTCGATATCTAAGTATAAGAATTGTGCAAAAATAGCTTAAAGAATAATTCATGCAAATATGGATTTGCATGCTTAATTCAAAAGCAAACTGCGCCTAACGCGAAATGGAAACATCGTTGTGGGGTTATTGACAGAAATATCAAAACCAAAAGCTCACGATTCAATTATGTAGCAGATATTGTTAAAATCCTTTCAAAATAAATACGGAATTCCATCAATCCACCATAAATCCCTTAAGATCCCAATCCAAAACACGAAGCCCGAAAAAGATTGCCACAAAGTCACTTAACCCACAATACCACAACGACTTAGCGGTATAAGCAAAAACTTAATGGTAGTATTCCTACATGCATTACGATACTTCACCCTCTGCTCGCACAGCTCATGAAATTGATTAGAGCTTATACAATGGGAAGAACGGAATCAACAGAATACTATCGTCGCTACCCGAATCCTTGTGAACTTCCACTCCACCAAGCCGAATGAAATCAAAAGTCGAAGTCAGAATCCAACCGACGACGTCGTTAAGTATAGTAACTAAGCATGTGTTCATGGTTCTTCTATTTCGGGAGCCCTTCCACTCGATTTGATTCCAAATATAAAAGGGGTTTGTCATCACCACACTTGCTGCAAAGCCTCCTTCCTATTGTGGTTGACAAAATATATCTCAACTAACTCGCATATCATAATCAGTTGATCACCCCCGAACGGGAGTCCTTTTGCGCCATGGAGATGTTTTAAATCAAAATCTCATCCTTTGGGATGAATAATTTGTTATGCTCCGATTGCGATGCGAAATGTGAGAAATCAGGCAAAGGATATCGTTTGTCAGTGAGCTTTGCTTACGAATCTCTCTTCCAATAGCTGAGTAAAATGGAACGCAAATCAGTCGACCCTAAATCTAGAATGCCTGAATATTTGAGGATATACCCCTTAAATTCTAAAATCCTCTTCGGGAATTAGCATTACAAATACTAAACTAATTGTGCTGCAACTTTTCGTTTTGCGGCTTGTAGCTTTTGATATGCTAATGTGGTCCTTATAAGTGATTCCCTATAAATATACAATTTAAAAGGTATCCTGTTCTCCGAATATCCTCGAGCGTAGATGACAAAGGATCCACTAACATAATTTGCCAGTCAGAGTGTTGGCACCGACTGTTGTTCTTAGATTGAAATTTTAAAATACATTAACAGTGGTTTATCGATTGAAGATTGTCACCTTGGGGGCGGGTAGTTCAGGAGCAATTGCAAGTTAATCGGGCGGAAGGCCGCGGCCGGAAAGGAATGTTAATTAACTTTGTTAACACCGCGGGGCATTGGGGTTTATTTGTCCCAGAGTATGACAGTAGTAAAAGCCAATAAACTACAATAGCAATATGGATTTCCAATCAAGTGGCGATTGACTGGGATGAGATTGATGATGAGATTGTTACTTGTTAAGTCGGGCCTTATTCATAGAGAATGATTTAAATTTTAAATTTGTTAGGTCATGAAAATAAGGGGCAACGGGCGCTATTTTCCGTGGATGGAGGAGGAGTTGTCACAGAAGTTTCCTTCTATTGAACAAATGATCCAGCAGGAGGTGTTATCTTAAAATCAGTAAAAGACACGAAATTATTGAATATATATCGATACACTATCGTATCAAGTGTACAAATATGAATCTTTCGTTCTCCGATACATGGCGCTAGCGGAACGTGTTGGCCACAAATGTGAATTTTCATGGTCGTCATATAGTACTCATGCGTGAAAATGTCGACTTTCGAAACAATTAAACGTAGTTTGCCACAAGTTTGATCTTTAGCCCTCAATTTGAAAAAAAATCTGGTGGCAGAGGCATGTCCGATGATTATAGAATTCTACAGTGAGGTTTCCCAACTATAAAGGCTATAAAAGCAGTGATTTCGACGTTGAAAGCAAATCAAGACGCCAAGCACGATGGGAAAATTTTATTGAATCACCATTCACGTTAGACAAATCAATTATTAACCGATTCGTTGGCCATAACTAAATAAGCTATTTTCGATTTTTTGAAAGCCTTGCGAATGGTCCAAAAACGGGGAAATTGAGGAAATTGAGAAAGAAAGGTTTTTCTAGTAACTGTAGATGTAAAATGGATCCAAATGGATCCATAAAAAGGGAGAGAAAGAAGCGAAAACACAACCAAGCCAAATATCCGCAGATTGGAGCTCACGCTGTGTATATTGAATGGTATATTGTGAACTGTAGCAGTCATATAGTTAAATAGCTCAAGAGGCTCGACAAAGCGATTTTAAAGCACCACAACGGTTGGCCACATATTGCTTAGGTAATACTTAACCAGTATTCTCCTCTATCGCCCACTCCATATGTCTCGATCGATGACGCATGGCCTCGCTGATCAGGTTGAATTACTGGTCCACTTTCACCTTCTCGGCTTGACACAGAGATCGCCTCAGAAAATATGCTTTTTTTTAACGCAAAATTCTTTACGGTGAGCAATACTTTCAAGAAGTAACTATCATGACAAAACGTGTGAAAATATCGCGGAAACTTTTCGTAAGACTCAATTTGAATGTTTCGAATAGGTTAATGACATAAGGACTTCAACTCGTGCTAGTTTGGCAAGGTCAGCTGAAAATATCACGTCGTAGCTTGAAGTGTTAGTGAAAGACTATGTTTGACAATTTCAAAATGATCAGAAGAATTTCACTATCGGCAACTAAAATATTTTTGTGTAAAATGGTCTAAAAATGAAGGAAGCAGATCACGGCGTTTCGCTGATTGGGTGCTGGAAATAAATGAATATTTTATTCCGTTGGTGATGGACTTCATTCATCGCTCCACTTCATTCCATTAATCTGGCTACGTCAAACAAAACATTTGTAAGGTGGAAAGTTCTCGGCTTGACACAGAGATTGCCTTCCAACTAGCAAATATTTATGTTTTGTATGAAAAGTCTTAACTTTTCTTTTATTTTGTTTATATAAGTTTTGCAGTAGACGTCTTGCGGGTAGTTCTATAAAATGTATAGACTTGAATATCATACGGTCATAAAACTCTTCGTATTTTACGGATTAACCCCTAAAGAAATACATCTGAAGTTGACAAAAACCATGGATGAGAACCACCACTACACATCAGAAACGAAACAGCAGTACACCGGCAAGAAAGCAAGGTCGATCACATTGCCCGGAAAGGTCATGTGTTGCGAGTTTAGGGATACAAAAGAAATTCTGTTATTTGATTACCTTGAAAAGGCAGAACAATTACAGGCTAATATTACTCCAACTTTTTTGACCAACTGGATTCTAAAGAGAAGAACCCTGGCTTAAAGAAGAAAAATAGCATGTTTCAGGACAATTCGATGTATACAAGGATGGGTCGATGTGGGATTTGGGGTACGATTTGCTTGGCCATCCTCCCTTTTGACTTTTTTCACAGCCTTCCAGACTCTCACTTCCGAGAAGGAATACTGGTGTTGGAGAGACATTATACTAAATGTGGTGAAGTCAAGAGAGACTATGTGGACAAATATAATCATTTTTTAACTAAAAATCACAATTTTTCATTGTCAGGCCATAAACTTTTTTCCTTACCCTCGTATGTTGAAAGTCAAGTAAAGAATGAGTTTTCTGTATTTGGTTTTTCAGTCCTCTTTATTGGACAGCCCGCGCACGATTTGCGACATATGTCAAAGCCAAGCATACTTAATTAGTATTGCCATTACGGGTCATTACCAAGGTCATTGCCAAGCATATCTGCGCATCTCTCTCTCATCTGTGCTTGACATCAGTGAGACGCTCATCGTGCTGCATGTTAGGAGAAGGATGACACAGCAGAACACTTTCTTTGTGACTGTCCCGCCTTCACTCGCGCACGGTGGCGCACCCTTGGGGCCAACATGCTGTGTGCCAAATCTCTTAGCTCTACATCACAGAAACTCCTCCTAACTTTTTTCCGGATGAAAGATATCTGTGGTAGACTATGGACCAGTATTTGCTTCTGAATGCTCCAACAGATAGCAGAAGCCTCAAAGAAAAAAAGTGGGCCTTAGAAAAGCTGGTGGAAGATTTTGTCGAAGAATTATTGTCAGTGATGGAGCTCATTTCTGATTCAATTGTGTCAGTGAGCCACATTTCTTCTTCTTCTTAGATGGCGTTACAGCTCATGGAGATCCAAAGGAGGGGTTTTGCCAGTACCCCGCCGAGGAGAGAAGCCGCGTAATGAACATTCGACGGCGTTGGTGTTATCGGAATCCGAACTCGCTCATCGTGCGTCAGAAGCCGACACACTACCCACTGCGCCACGGCGTTCTCATTTGGTCCGGCTTATTGTTTGTTGCGGTTTATGGTCTGGCATTATCATTGACCCATATTTTTTAAAGATGATCATGTTAACAACGTTACCATTAACGGCAACGGCGCTATAGTTCAATGATTGCGATCTTCTGACTAATTGAAAAATGAGTTCGGTGAACAATTTATCTAGAGAGCTGCTATCCATGAAATGGAATCGGAATTATGCGAAAAAGTGGTAAAAAAAATACCGTTGATCATAACACCCTGATAAGGCTCATTTTTTAAAAAATATCTGATAATTTCATCAACCCACTAATTTGGAAATGTAACAGCATTTTGATAATCTTATGTGGATTGTAACAATTTTGCTTATTGACTGACATACCTGATTAGCCAACAATGAAACCCATTTTGCATAAAACAGAGTACCCCAGTTGACTTTGGACATATTCACCGAAATTTCAGCACAAGAGATAGTCATTCGGCTTCATTTTTCGAAACAAGATCTATGTGATATAAGTAGACGGATAAAAACCAATTTTTTTTTTTGAATTTGAACATTTTCAACACTCTCCTGAACGCATGCCAAGCTCTTGATTTTTCTTATGCATCTCGTTTTCGAACACGACTATGTCGGGTGTAAGTGCTCTGCAAATTTGGAATCACGTTTTAAAAATTGGCTAACGTTATTAAAAATTGTATGTCATCGTGATGGAGTTGCAAAAACCATTGAATAAGAATGACACTGACAGCTTGCAATCTGATAATTGATTTGATAGGCATAATTGTCTTAAGTTAGTACTGTACCTTTTGGACCACCCTCAGTTACATTCATATATTGATTTTGTATACAGCTACTGAATTGTCTTCACATGAAAGCTGGATTTACGATTTTAATATCTAGGTTCGTCTATAATAGAAAAGATATGCTTAATGGTTTAAGACGAATGGGGAACCTGAACGCTTGTTTCTGCATCTTGTATCTTTCATGTTAAAGAATGACTCATAATTTGTTATTATATATTCCAAATCCCACTTCCACACCACCTCAGTCTGTGTAAAATATAATTTCACTCAAATACCAATCCCCTTCGCTCAATTTTAACCCCGATAAGCAGATAACCAACCCTCCATCTACTCGAATGTAATAAAAAGTACATTTTACAACTCTTAAAACCCTCCAACCACGAAAATCATTCGTGATGAGAGGGAGACACCAAATTACAACTCACAAATAAAAGAAACACCACAATCTGGCGTATGGATTGAATGAATTGTTTATGAATTGACAAATACCAACATGTCAAATGCTCCTTTCTATGATGAGATTCACTTAGCTTTCCTTCGGTCATGTTAGGATGCAAACACGCGTGAGATGGAATTCCCACTCAATGAAAACCCGAACAACTGTTGCAGACCGGATTTCTAAAACCACTCCGTCATCATCACATCCGATTCTACTAAACCAATTTCCATATTCAGATTCAAATACTCTGAACAGACAAATATATAGTATGTAGTGGATCCTATCTCATTCCACCTAATCCAAACTGAATCTGTCCCACTGGGCTCCCACTATTCCTCCTCGATTCTGAGACGTGATATAGACATTTACATATCTCCGAGATATGGTTCCGCGGTAGATTGTTCACGCTCCTGAATTGTTTTTGGGCTTCAATCCTTAAATTGTTAGATATTACCCAGCTTACGAGTAAGCGGATACACAAAGATAAATACGTTTATCGGGCAATCCACAGCCTCTGAAGGATACTGTTTCCACTGTATTATTGATCTCATGTTTAACACCCGTGACGTTCGAAATTGAAAAATGTACTTCAAAGCCCCTACACGGCACGCGGAATACCTTCAGCGAAATTTGAAATTCAACACAGATGTGTTGACGCAGAGATATCATCCTTTTACAACGTTGCCTTTCCTCCAATTTCTTAAAATAACAATTGAATACAAACGCGCCCACATGTAAACCTAGGCGGTAAGCTTCGAAGAACAGGAAATATAAACATATCGACCTGCCTTTGTGTTTCAATTCTTTTGAGTCGCTCACTTTTGTGTTCAAGGCAAAGGAAAAGGCAAACGATGACAAATGCTTAGATGGAGTAAAAATCATTTTATTTCCCTCCCCGAGTAACCATCCACGGATGATTTGTTGTATGTTATCAGAGGTGAACAGCGAAATGAGTTAACTTGAGGAAGCATTGCCCCAAGTTAATTGGCTGCCGAAAGCAAGTTGCGCGTAACTTTTCTTCCTTTAACGACTCGAGCGGCACTTAATAATATGAGTGGTGTCTTGCTTTCTAGTAAATTAACATATTTCGTCTGAGACTAATGAGGGAAGGTGACGTGTGCTCGTACATATTTGAAAATACTTATTTCCATAAAATTTCGTTCAAAGTTATTTAAGACTGACTGATGAATCTTTTGGAAGTCAATGTCTTCTGATCTTCAAATAATGTAGAAAATGAATATTCGCGGAAGCAAATTTGAATACTCATGATGATCAGAAATAAGCTAACTTATCTCGTTAAACATGAAAAGAAAAGGAATTTCGGTATTCTAAAAGACCACCACCGCTCTGTACTGTCATGTTCATTGGCTTTATACGTTAAAACTATATAGGCGTTGGCGCTTGATTGGCTTGAACATGACAATACCCGATTAATTTACACACAGACTGAGAAATATCTTACTCATTCCAAGAAGAGTAACTTAGAGCCTTTTTTATTTTCTGTACTACTTAGACTAGGTAGTGGACATGACTGGTCCTTTCATTTAGCTCTTCATTACGCATTTTTGGTGACTCTGTCGTGTATACATAGAAAGTAGGTCTATACTTATAACAAGCCTAGGGTCGTAAGACTTAAGCTTAAGACCTTTTTTAAAGGGTTCCACGGCCAAAACAGAAGAATGACTACAGACAGTGGAGTTTAGGTAGTGTGAGGCAATTGACACTGGCGATGATCCCCAAAATTACGCTTTTCAAAGGTCTTCTTAGCTTGAGTCCATTATGTCATCTTAAAAACGATGGTACTATATTAATAATAATGCAATGTACATATGTAGAAATGTTCTAATAGGATCAAGAATGAAATGTACAGATCGTTAGGCTGCCGTGATAGGAATGAAGTGACAAGCATAAGGCTTTCCGTCCTTGAAAACAATTTGATTCATTCGTCTACATCAGTGTTATCCCCTGTGATACAGTTTCGGTTAAAAAGGATAAGCTAACGCTATTGCTTATATCAATCCCTGAAATACTGAAGTTAAATCTTTCGGTATTTAGAATTTATGGGGATTGGGACATGTTTCACGAATCCAGATAGACTCTTCTATTTATGACGACTGAAATTTAATTTTAACATTATATCCGAAACCCAATAGTAGACTTCTTTATTGAACCCTTAGCAACCGCCATTCGTCCCTGATTTTTTATTGGCTTTGGAACATATTTTACTATCACATGTTAAGCCAAGTTCGTGAATATGCCAGTCGACTTAACAAAAGCTTAATATGATTGAAAAATGCCTCGCTAAAAGCTTATTGAGTGGCAAAAACTACGTCCTCTTTAAAGAATTAATTTCGTCAATTAAGAATATAAATTTCTAAGCAATGCTCGTGGTCTCTTAAATTGGAAAATAGAAAACTGTTGGACTTATTTAATTACACGTCATAAAATATTATTTATTTCGACAATTTATATTATATTTTCAATAAAATTTTGTTAAGAAGCCCTTTGCTTACGAATCCAACTCTTCTTGTAATTCACACGTAGAATTTGGCCTTTTGTCAAAAGAGGAAAATTGTTGTTGACTTATTATCATTTTTACAGTCAAGTTCGAAACCTGCTTATGGTAAAATCCCGCCGGTTCTTTTCAAAAATTGTAAATTCAGCATCAATATTCTGTGAATAGGTATTATCAATAGTATGGCCTAAAGGTTTGGTATATTTATAAATCGCTGAAAAATTTAATTTATAACTCATATTCATTTACAGCTCACTTATAGAAAACTAAAGGCCTCTCGTTAAGTTATAATTGAGACCTAAAGCTTTTGAGGTTTTTATAAAAAAATATAGTGTAATACGAAATTACATTTTATTCATCTATGTACATGGCTTTGGTAGTGGTAGAACTGATGCAACAAACTTAGCCATTTTCACAAATTATTGCTCAAATACTCGTTATATCTAAGTTGCAATAAAATTGTAAAGATGGCGTCGTTAGAATAGGTTATCATCATTTTCATTAGTTGATCGCCGCACTGGGGTAAAAAATCTTCGATTTGGCGGTCATAAATCAATTTTATTATGATTCAAAAATACTTGAGATTAATTTTTTGTCAGTAGAGAAATAGTCACACGTAGGAAATATGTATATTTTTTTCATTACCTAAAAATGTTTATAAAGAGTAAATAAAGTTCAAATTTAAGAAAAGATATAAATGAATTTATGGAGAACTTTGTTGCACAAGTTTAAATTCTGGATTTTTAAAAACGATGTTGCCTAAAGTTGATATTGATTTTTGGTGGGGGTTATATCCCCATTTTATTGTGCTTAATTCAAGCTACATACTTAATTTAACTTACAATCTAGGAAACTAAGAAAGAGGGCGATTGAGACGGAGTTTTAGACAAGGAGTGCTGATGTTAAAGTCGAAACAGTTTTTCGCATTAACATTCCGCAGCATACGGGAGATAGGTTCATTGGAGCCATAGGAGGTACGAGATGTGGGTACATAGAAGAGACGTGGATTTCGTGTATTACGAGGGTTAGTGTTAAAAAAGATAGTGTTATAAAGGGACGCGCAGTCGATGGTACCTGAGAGGAGTCGCTGGATGAAAAGGATGTCGGATATCCTTCTTCGTTCCTCCAGCGAGTTCAAATTAATAAGTTTTAGGCGGTCCTGATAGGGAGGTAGGATCAGAGGATTGTCCCAGGGTAAGCCGCGAAGAGCAAAACGGAGAAAACGACGTTGGATACTCTCGATTCTGGAAATGTGTGAATGATGACCACCCTTGGGATGCCTATTCGAGAATAGGGCGAACAAAGGTTATGTAGAGAGACCGAGTAACGTAGGGATTGGAAAACTCTTTAGACCATCGTTTCACAAAGCCGAGTGCAGAATTGGTCTTAAGAATTATATCGCTTTATCGAAATGTGCAAAGAAATTGAGTTCCTGGTCGCATAATACGCCAAGATCGCGGATCACCTGAACGATAGAAAGGGTATTATTTTGCAGAAAGTAGAGACCGCGATGAGGTTTGATACGTTTGCGAGAGAAAGTAATAGATTGACAATTGGAAATGGTAAACTCAGGCAGTTCTCGGAGCACCAGGTGGAAAAACTGTTGAGGTCCGATTGAATAAGGGTAGAGTCGAGTTCTGAGAAAATGATCTTGAAGATCTTAAGGTCTTCGGCGTATAGTGAGATGTGGGAATGTTTGATAACCATTTTATTAACATTTTACGTTAATAGTAAGGATAAAAAGAAGCGGGCCTAAATGACTGCCTTGGGGGACACCGGAGGAAGCAAGGAAGGGGTTAGAGAGGGCAGATCTAAAGCAAACGTTGTAGTGGCGATTTTCCCGGTAAGAAGAAAATTAATAAGATGGGCTCAAAGCCAAGAGAAGACAGTTTGAAGAGTATCAATCTGTGTGAAATTTTATCGAAGGCCTTACTGAAGTCAGTTGAGATAACATCGACTTCCTTGCCATTTTCTAAGGCTGAAAGGGTGAAGGATACGAATTCAATAAGGTTTGTGGTTGTAGACCTAACTTTAAGGAAGCCGTGCTGTCTGGGGGAGATTAAAGACTTGCATTGAAAACTTAAATTATCATACAAAATACTTTCGAAGATTTTGGGTATATGAGACAGTTTGGCAATGGGACGGTATTTGTTAATGTCATTCTTCGGACCCTTTTTGTGTATAGGTGTTATAAAAGAGGTTTTCCATATCCGGGGAAATTCACCTTGGGAATGGGATAGGCTGAAGATTTTCGAGAGAGGTAGAGAAAGGGAGATTTTTTTAAAAATATAGCTGGGAGGCGCGAAAGCAAAAAACAAATAAGGGGTCTAAAACCGTTTAAAATTCTAAAGCCTATTAAATTCTAATGGAATTTTGAAAATTCATCAGAGCGAGAAAAAAATTCATATCATTTCACAACTTTAATTTTGTAACGGAATTAAAATAGAATATGTTGTCTTGCAAAATTAAAAAAAAAACTGTATCCGGATGCGTCCACTGTTAGGAGTTATAGAGAAAAAAACTGTTTATTTGGCGAGTTTTTTCTCTACAATATTTACTTATGAGTACAAATGTACCTCTGATGTAGTACAGCTAAGAAGTGTGCTCGTATTTTGCATTTTACACTAACAAAAAACCTACATTCTCTTCACGTTGTCAGTTATTCCGCTAGACTTACCGATAGAATGTTATTGATGACAAAAATGATTTAAAGACAGTAGAAGCTATTGTTAAGCACAGTATCGGTTTAAATAGTGCGGAGTAATTATAATGATGACCTACACGTTTCTGTTTGAGTGTTTTTGTGAAGACCCGAAGGTGAATATTAAAGATTTAAAAAAAAAGCAGTCAGAAGGTTATACTTTCAAGAACATTTTTTAGATGTAAGTTTAGATGGGATACTTAATCAAATAAAGAGAAAGTAACTCTCTTGTGCATAGAGCAAAAAGAATTTAATTATAGAATATTTCAAGTGGCTGGAAAATTATTTTGAGCTAAGAAGCTTGTCTGCGGAGCAGATAATTACAAGAGCATGACTAAAAAAGCTTTACGAAGAAAGCTCAGACAGGACTAAAAGACGAGGAAGCAATAAATTTGAAGCAAATTGACAACATCTGACATTAACTTCTGTGAAATGTACACATATAATTTGAGGGAAAAAAAAGCCGAAATTGTGGATGCTGTACAGAAAGCAACTAAAAAAGAAGTTGATAGAATTCATCGTAAGTGAATCTAAGATCACAAGTTTTTCATCAGAAGAAGCGTTAGCAAGATTTTACCACTACGGACTTTCAAAAATTAAATATTTAACATTAAAAAGATATCTGCACAAAAAAAAAGTTGATGTACCTTATCCCTCAATAAGTCAAGCGAAAAAGTACGCAATGTCATCTAATTGAAATGTTACCGAAACTTCGGCTAAATCAAGCCTTCAAGACGTTCTAGATCACACTACAAATAGATTTTTACAAACGATAAGTGCAGAAAAATTAACTTCGAGTACCTCTTCCATTTATGTTCTTTATACAAAATATGGACTCGATGGTTCTTCGGATTGATATCTATATAAGCAACGTTTTTTTTTCGGAAAACACAACAGAAATTTTCGATAGTAATTTGTTTATTACATCTCTAGAAATATTAATAACAAAAATGATATTTCGGAAATACGGAAGAATCCTAAGCCATCATCAACTTATTTCTGTCGACCTGAAATTTGAATTTAAATACATAAAAGAAGAGCGACAAGAAATTCAAAAGAAAAATAGAAAGTTAAAAGAAGAAATTAAAACCTTAAAAGAAACAATTCGAAATAAATATGGTAAGGAAATCAGAATTAAGCATGAACTTCTTTTTTATAATGATAGACGGAAAAGTGGCTCAGCATGCATTCGGTACGACATCAAGCATGAAAGAATTTAATAAGAATAAAAGCATTGGAGTAGAAAATACTGCTGAGTTCAGTATAGCAACTTTGCATGCAAAAATCTGTCTAATGGAATTTCTATTAAACTTAGCATATGAAAAAGTGGTTAATTTTAGAAAGCTAAAAGCGCGCAATTAAATAAAAAAATCGATTCAGACAAAATTTCTGGATAAATTGGGATTAATAGTAGATACACCAAAATAAGGCTTCGGAAATACTAATGACGAAAACACGGTATGACTATTTTTTGAGAGTTTCGAGACTGCAGAAATACTAAATACAGAAGTTGGAATAGTATGTAAGAATAGGTTTAGAAATTAATTAAATTTAATTAATAGATTTTCAAGCTGAACGCGCAGGAGTTTGGAAACTATTCTAAGGCCACATTAACAATGCTCAATGCTCAACTGTTCAAAAAGTTCTTTGTCATGGGGAATATATAATTGGTTCCCATATTTTGGCAATAGGAGAACTTGCCGAAGAAGCTCAAGAACTTAAAGACATTTAAGAAATTTTGAAATGATCATGTTTCTTTTTTAAATAATAATTTTATTTTTTCCTTCCTTTTTAGATCAGATAAAAATGGGACATATCTTAAAAATTAAAAATTGTGTAGAAATATCTACATATTAAAATGATATGTCGAACAAAAAAAGAATTATGAAAAATCTCAATTGATTTGAAATTACAGATTTTTGGCCGACATTTTTTGCCCACTATGCGCCCGTTCAAACTGATCATTTATGCCACTGTTTCTTTTGGAAAATTGTAAATTTAGTATTTCCGAATCCTTATGTATTATTTATAATATGTTAATAAGCTCTGACATATTTTCAGATACTTGAAAACTTTCATTTCTAACTCCCATCAAGCCAAGCTACAAGTGTGTTCTAAAACTTTTGAGGTTCTTATTAAAAAAACCTATAAAGCGTAATATAAAATTACCTTTCTACCCACCAGCATGGTTTTGATAGTGTTAGAGACACTACTACAAACTAAGCCATTTTCACAAATTTCGTTTAAAATGTTAACATCATTTCCATTAGTTGACAAAGTTCGGCTAGGCCTTGGCCAGGGTTTCCATACTTGTCACGTTGTATGGTTGCACATTTCAAACAACGTCGATTAGAATTATTTAGACTAACGTCGTTGGCGATTTGCAACAAAAACATTTTTGAACTCAATTTGAAAAGAGAATAACCAACTGTAAACGATATTTAATTTTATTGTATCAATCGCCCTCATATTGCATTTCGTTTTATCGCGAAGCCTCCCATGTCCATTGCTTCATTTAAAGTCGTACAATATTAACATAGACTGTTATATTATTTATGTATGCCCTAAGAGATCGTGGCCATTGCCACATTTCTGGAGTCTGAAAATATTTTAAAAAAAAAATCTATTTTGTATCTTTCCAGGCATGGCCGCCAATGAAAAATCCATTTGACATGTATCCAGCTGGCTATAAAGTTCACACGATTGAAGGTAAGCACAAATTCAGAATAATACTCATATATTGCCCCAAGAGTCGAAGTGGAATGCTTTAAATTGTGGTTGGGTAGACGACGACCGAGAGCAAAAGAGAAATCCCATCATAGCTTATGGCAAGTATGTGTTCTTGATCTTTTTCATCCAAAAAAACTAAACCAAAAAATAAAGGAACGTATTACCAGGTAGAAGAATGCAAACTACGGATGGAAACGTGAAAAGCTCAAATTCGAGCGTGACAATGCGATCCGTATTCATTCGTACGACATGCGTGACATGCAATTTAATTGGATTTAGGCCTTACGCCCCGCTGTCAGTTTGCCATAGAATCAGCAATGAAAAGCAAACAATGCGGTTCGTTCACTCTTCCACTTGATTGTTTCCGACATGTGAGGATCCTACTCGGATTTGAATAACAAACGGAAAATTGTGAAATAAGATTTGAATTAAATGGTTCATGATATACCCCAAGTCAAAATGTAGTGTCATAGGTTTTAAGAGGGTGTGAAATCAGGGTAGAGACATTTTGGAATGATTTGCATATACGAGTAAACACCATCGGGTTCTTTGCTGAAATGCTAGTCAGTATTAGGGTTCCATATGCAGGAATACTAGGAGTCGAATTCAATTAACGTTTGTTTGCTCCTTTATGTTATGTAGCTTTCTTTGTACTGGTGAAAAATGATATTGTTAAATATGTACAAATCCAGGCGTTAAATGTGTTTGTCACTTTACCGTTGAGTTAGTCCAAGGGACAGTTTGATCCCAAGGAAAATAGTTTTAGATAAGCTGGCCGAAAGGTATTCTTCTTCTTCTTCTTCTTTTCCTTTTTCCGGCGTTGTTATGGTCAGAAGTGTAGGACCATAACCTTCCCACTTAACTGCATTCCTACTGGTCCGCTTGTGGGGTCCGCCGGTTTGACCTCAGAAAGTAGCGGCAGGTTTCCCGGTTTGGGATTACTTCATCGCTGAAGCCAATCAAATGCTGGTGTTTTTGCATTTGTTTGCACCAATTGTTTTTCGGCCTGCCTTTTTTTTTTTTTGTTTTGTGACACGGGCATGCTCAGATTTTTTTTGTTTGATCTTACTCTTACAACACCGGTGATCTCCAGTCGTGTCAACCCACTGATATGCATGTACACTTGTGGGGCAGTTTAATGGTGGTATATGTGTCCCTAGGCTCACCTTGGTGTTTTCTAAATTGCCTAGATGTGATTTTTGTTTACCTTTGTTTTTAGTCGCCTTTTACGACAAGCGTGAGGTATCGCTGCAGGGATATTCTTAACCCGTCTCTGCACGGATGGGTCTTCTGCTTAGAATAAATTTGACATCGTTGAAGAAACGTCGCATCGTCGCACTGATCACTTTTGCTATCGGACTCAAAAGGTTAAGTTTATTTCCTTTCCATTAGAATGTTTGTGTGATTATGTCGATATGGGGTTAAGCCGAATAAATTACTCTGATAAAGGAGGTCAGGTATCCAGCGTAAAGGGAAAAGACATTGATAAATATGCCAAAAGACAGTCGAAGAATCGTTAAATCGCTTAGAATTTCATCAAGGCGCACCCCAATTATTAACTATTCCGATATTTCCAAACAGTCTGTTCTGTTCGTTTTTTATTTTTTTCATTTTATGTTTGTTGTTTTATGTTTGGGAGACTGAGGAAGCTTGGCGTTATTATTTTTTCCAAAAATCATAATTTTCTTGTTCATGAAAGTTCTTTTTTTTTGCTCTTTTATTTTTAAAAATAAAACCATGAAACTCTCCAGATTTTTAATTTTAAAGAAAAGAAAAAAAAAACAGCCAGAGCGAATGGGAAGTGTAACTACACCATACGAATTTATCTCTCAAAAAAAGCTACGCTGAGCTCCGGTTAAAACTTGCCATTTTCTCAAAGCTTATATGTACTAATACTTAACATTCCTATAAATCCCATTGACGACTAAAGACAAGTGATCAAATAATGCCATAAAAACAAGGATTGTTTACACAATAAATATTAACGTGGTCTCTATGATTATTTATATAATTATCAGTTTGCTTTATTCTTAAAGGGAGTATGCGAGGTATTTTTAATTAGCAACGGAGCAGAACTAACTTACTTCAATTTGTACTGCAATCAAAAAGCGTCTTTTGCTTCATTATAAACAAAAACTAAAAACCGCCAATTTTAATAGAAATAAATTTAAAAATAAGTTTCTTGAGTGGATGAAGGATTTTTATTTCGGACTTAGAAGACCTAAAAAAGATGTTGGTCAGTGCTGTGAAAGAAGTCGAAGAAGCAATGCTGTTTCTTACTCTTAGCAACCAATTAGCCTGGCTGACGTTTTCAGCGCTGATTTTGCATTCTCAATTTTTACACACGCAACATTGTCTAGATTCCAATATGATATCACAGAGCAGCTACAAAGAAGGTTGCTCATAATATTTTTTCCCAGCCATAAGAAAATCCAAGAAGCAGAAGAAAAGGTTGGAACGGTAAAGGTTGATTTCGTAAAGCAGGGATACGGTTCCAGTATTACCGCAAATACATCGGAAGCATATTTCCGAAATCCTTCTTTGACAGCTGAAATAACTCAAGTCAACGAAAACCTGATTCGCCGACACGATTTGTTTTTTTTTTTATGTTGGGGGCTTCGGCTGTCTATTGGAGCTCTCATACACACAAATACTGGTCCATTGCACTGCCAGACAGACACCATAGATGGCGTTAGAGCTCTTGAAGAGCCTGAACCAAGCTTTTTATTCACTTGTGTGCGATTTGTTTTTCACACAAGTCAACGGAACCTAAAGCTTAACGTCGATTACGAACGGCGGGATAAATGTACAACGGTGGGTTTTGCCAGTACCCCGCCCAGGAGAGAAGCAAATAATCATTCGGTGGCGTTAGTGTTATCGAGATCCGAACTCGCTTATCTTGCGTCAGCGGCCGACACACTACCCACTGCGCCACGGTGCTCCAAAAATCGATTTAGTTGGCAACAGAAATGTACCCGTGGTACTACATGCCTTTAACGGTCCATAAAATAATAATTCATGGAGCCGAGATTATAGAAACAGCAGCATTCCCAATTAGATTACTTTTGGAAGCAATTTCATAGAAGGCTAGCATTCACCGAAAACTTCGAAAGACGAAAGCTTTAATTCCCTAAAACCCGGAATGGTGTTTGCGAAAACCCTTACTTACATATGACCGCACCTTTCATACGAGCGTGTCATAACGGGTGGGACCGTTAAATTATTTACTAGGTAATGCTATAGCAGTTATTTCCGGGGATCTTAAGTCGGATGAACATGGAGATCAGTCAAAATCACCATTTTTCACAATAAGTGAACGAGCAACAAAGGATGAAGTGAGGTGATCGTTGATCGGACTGCCTCAGCTCTGGCGCCATCTCTCCACTAATAATAGCGGGTGCTCCAGCGCCATCTTAGAAGAAAAACGACCCACTGATTCTTTCCGTATAAACTCTAACCCAAACAGTCACGCGTTGGTCGTAGAGAAGATTGTCATAAATCAATATCGGGTTTCCATTATTGTAAAACCGACAGTTATGCATATTCATGGTCTAATTCAAAGAAAAAGGAGCTTCACCGTGGACGTGGCTTATCGATCGGTAAGATTCGACGCGTTAATTGAATTTTGTGCTGGAATAAGTTCAAATCATCACGAGTACACGGGCAACTTCGGTCTTAATGACTAGCATTGGCGGTGGCGATAATTTTTTGATGTCAATACCTATTGGAGTGTCTGAAAATGCTTTATTCACTCAATGTTTTACACGATCGTGCCGTGCCACAATTGAAAACATAATTTGAACGATAACAGCGCATTGTAGTGTACTGCTGTGTACTGTTACATATCATCGATTCGCTTAGATTGACACTCAGCATACTGGCTGTCATAAGTTGATCTGAAAAAGATGTGGAAGCTACAGGGTTTGCAGATGACTATAGTTTAAAAGGCCCAGTCTGTCTACGACTTGCGATAAGCGACATTATTTCTGTATTTTCAAAAAGCATACGAGGTTTGTTCAAAAATTTAAAAAGAAATCCAACTTTCTTAGTTTCACGGGCTAAGTGTTTTACTATACATACATTCAAAATTTATTTGCTTATGTTGGTACATACATGTCCCCATATGTGAAAAATAAAACTAAGTGCCCTAACGTACTTGAAATGTTGACTTTGACATTTGGCGAGTCTACTCTGAGCAAAAAAATTAAAATTTTCTAAGTGGTACAAGCTCTTCATAGAAGGCAAAGAAGATGTTAATAACGATGCTCCTCCTGGACGCATCAGCATCTCATCCACGTATGGAAACGTTTTTGAAGATATTGATATATCGATTGGCTCATGCCATGATTTTTTTCTAGACATTTTGGGCATGGAATATGTTTTGCCTCATTTTTTTACCAAAAACGGACTTGGCCCGCAGCGTCTTTTTTCTCTTTACAAAAAGGCAAAGGCTCTTGAAAGAAAGAAGATTTGCCGCGATTGAGGAGATGAGGACTACATCGCTGGAAAAGCTCAAGGCTGTACCTAAAAGATGTTTTCCGAGAACAACAAGAAGTCAGACTTATTTTTTGAACACCAGCTTTCCATTTGGTACCCTTACAGACTAGAAACCAATGTACATACGTAGGGCTGTCTTTTCATTTTTATAAAAATCGAACAAAAAAATATTGATCAAATTACAATTATGCATACACGCGTAAAAATTCAGTTTCGTACCCTGGAAGCCCTTATAGAAAAAACATTAAAATTGTTTGCAAACCATATGTATCATGCATTTATTAAGCAAAATGAAATCCCAACAAATGTTAGTTAATTGTAACGTTTCTTAACCGGTCCCGTTCGGAACTTCCATAAAAAACAATCGAAAACGATACTCTACGCACTAAAAAACGCTTGTTTTCACTTGACAACAGATTCCGGTTATTTAAGGCTCTTGGCTATGGATTGTATTGCAAGGCAGACACATCACAGACGGGATACACCGCGAAATTTCAATGGCAAATGAACTTGGTCATTGTTTCTTCATCAGAAAAGACAATGTTTGAGAGTTGGCCACTTGCATGTAAATGGATCAACTCTTTTATTTTGTCCACTCTAACTGTTTGGATCAAGTGTGAGATCGTGCACTTTCTGCAATTACAAGGCATTGAATCGGGTGTCTCTTTTCAAAACGTTCTGCATCTGTTCTCTGTATATGTTTAGCTCAAGGATAATTTTTCTTCTGCCACGCCGGGAACTCCGTTCGATTCCAGAATCCAATACACACACTCCAAATGATGCCTGACTATGTTACTGCCTTTTTCGGATCATCTATATAGCGTTTTAAAATGCTGCTGGTTTTGTAATAACATCATAATGGTGAAATATACAAATTCTGTGTTCACTTTCAAATCTTCCAACTCACGAATGATTGATTCTACATATCTAGCCCAAAAAAAGAGCAGTATCCCTTGTGAGCAATGAAATGAATCAATACCTGTTAAAGTTTTAGCTCGCTTAAGTCCCCCTGACGAAAGACAATAAAGACAATTTTATTCGTGATTGAAGATTCGTATTGAATATGAATTGAATAGTTTTCGAAACATTTGCAAAAAAATTAAAAACATTAATATGCACTCTTCTATCCCCTGCCCTTTTCTATGTTCAATTAAAACCTAATTCCGTCGTCTGCCTGTCCTTCGTTGACGATGAAGTTGAAGTTGGGTGATGAATTTATATGTAGTCTGAAAAGGAGGGGGAAGATATATTAGAGGACTCCCCTACAATGTAGTACCAGAATTTTATTAAAATTAAGGAATTCGCAATTCGAGGAAAATTAAATTTGTATGATACATACTCGTAATAATATATAAGATTTATATCAGCTAATTTATAAGATTTATTTGATTATATTTGCAGGGCATCATCAATTTAATCTTACTTGACCTATTTTCTTAATATAAAATCTAATTTGCACGCAATAATATATTGCTTATTGCCATTAATTAATTTCTTTATTGTATAAATGTATATCAAAAAATACATTTTAAAAGCACAGATGAAAATAAAATTCTAATAGCTCTTAAATATTTTTCGGTAGAAATAGTAATAATTCTGCCGTCGCAAATAATAACTAGCGAATGTACAATACCATGGACAATTATAATTTTGTTAATGATAGGAATCGACACGTATTGTAATGAAAAAAAATTAAAACTTTTAATCCAAAAGTATTTTAATTGTATGAAAAAGTTCATTTTTATATTCCATCCAAAAATACCGATTTCTTTACCTCGCATCTTAAATTATATGGTAGGGAGTAAAATAATGTGGCTGCTTAAGCTAAATAGAATTAAGGACATAATCTTGAAACGTCATAAAAACGGAATTCTTAAAGATTATTTATTTTAATCACTTGCTACGAAAGGTATTTTAAAGGGAGAATATCGAGGTTTCGAATAATTTATAAATAGTCAATCTGCGATTAACCTTTGCAAAGATTTTCTGCATGCTTCAGCCTAACTAATAAAGGTTTAATATTTTTAAGATAAATTCTACGCCAGCAGGAAATCCCATACTTTAATTTTGAAGTCAAATAATGATTATTCAAATTTTAAGATTTGTAAATCACTATACAGGCTTAGATGATATATTTGCCTATTCATTTTATAGACCTGTTGCTTTAAATGAAATGTGTGATCTATACAACAGTCAGTTTACAGTTTAAAATAACGCCTAGATATTTGAAACTGTTCACGGGTTCAATACTTAAGCAACCGCATAGCATCTAACACCTTTGTTCAAAGATATAGGCCCTGAGTTTTGAAAATCAAGTTAAATGTAAATGTTGAAAACCGTAAATTTAGTTTTGCCTGATTGTGAGTATATTTTGATTGTAACTAAGTCTGAATATACCTCAATAAAAATTAAGAGTTGTAATTAAAGCAAGTACCTCTTATTCTTCTTTTCCTTTTTCCAGCGTTGTTATGGTCAGAAGTGTAGGACCATAACCTTCCCACTTAACTGCATTCCTACTGGTCCGCTTGTGGGGTCCGCCGGTTTGACCTCAGAAAGTAGCGGCAGGCTTTCCGGTTTGGGATTACTTCATCGCTGAGGTAAATCAAATGCTGGTGTTTTTGCATTTGTTTTTCGGCCTGCCTTTTTTTTGTGACACGGGCATGCTCCAGATTTTTTTGTTTGATCTTACTCTTACAACACCGGTGATCAACCACTGATTTGCATGTACACTTGTGGGGCAGTTTAATGGTGGTATATGTGTCCCTAGGCTCACCTTGGTGTTTTCTAAATTACCTAGATGTGATTTTTGTTTTAGTCGCCTTTTACGACAAGCGAGAGGTATCGCTGCAGGGATATTCTTAACCCGTCCCTGCACGGAGCTAAGCAAGTACCTCTTATTAAAGTAGGAAAAAGCTATCTCGACGGTAAGTTTATATATATAAAAAAGGACCCAATACAGAAAGTCTGATGGAAAGATGACGTGGAAAAATTACGTAATTAACTGAGTCCCTAGATGTTTCTAATTTTTACTATAGAATTCTTTAGATAATGCTTTGCTGGCTTAATTTAAGCTTATGGTACTTATCCATTCATGGCTTTGAGTTCTATTTGAAGCTTCTGACGCCGATGTTGAAATCGTAATTGCGGCGTTCCTCTTCAGTGAGGTACGGAAAGAAAAACCTCCAATGTAATTGTCTGGGAAAAGCTTTTTCACCGTTCCAAGTAAGCAATAAAGGTTAAGAGTAGTGAAAAGTAAATAAATCACACAGCACATGAGTAATCGAGAGAAGCATCAGCTCATTATCTTCACGGGCTGAGTATAGAAATAACGTCCATTTCTCGATGCAATACTCAAACTAACTGTGAGTAAAAGTACTCCAGAATCTCTAATCCCGTCCAAATCCTTTTAATTCCTTTCTGAACAAATAGGTTTTGTATAACATCGTTTACCATCGTTCGCCAGCTTGGATGGTTCCAGAAATAATGTAACACTTTCTTTCTGTCGCTCTCTTTTTTAGCGAATTTTGCCTTTTTGTTCACTCGATCCGGTCAAAAATCCACAGCTTCCATCCGGACCTACCTCGCCGATACGAAATCAGGCGTGCCTCAAGGTAGTCACGTAGGTCCTTTTATATTTATCCTGGGGTGTTGCTTGTTAATGCATCATTTTGCATGTCAAAGGATTTCTCCTCAGTATAACCTACACGAATCTGTTTGCTTTATAAATCACTTCCACTTAGATGAACCTATTCCATCTATCGGAGGCAATCAACCCAGCCATTCCATGCAATCAAGAGCTATATTTTTAACCACATACGAACAATATAACTCAAAAGGAAAACACTATCCTGCGGTATTCCTTACAAATTTGATGCCAAATTTCACAAACATACCACAAAGGAGTCAAGTGCATTAAACAATAACGTACCTACAAACAGAACCCACCGTATATATGTACATATGTACGTGCTTGGCAAATCCGTAAACACAAAGCTCTCATCACCCTCATATTTCATAAGTCCCAAGTATTTATAGGTATTACCGAAATATTCAAATATGTGTCCTACCACTCAAGAGCTATCCTATTTAAGGAACACAATACTGTGTGGCTGATTCAATATCCTCCGTAACTCTGGCACTTGAGGCGACTATGGACTTCCATGAACTCATAACTTTAGAATGCCATTTGCGTCTGCAGCCAGATGGGGATTACCAAATGGCGACTGTAGCTTAAGTGCCATACAATATTAATCAGAGATTAATTACGTGCGTCGAATCCTAATTAACTACAAAACATACTCATTCACCGTTTACTGGTCACTCATTCAGTCGTTCACTCTTGCTCCCATCCATTCGTATTCTCACCCAACTGTCCCATCGTCCTGTCCCCCATCACCATTGGTCTAGCCACCGCCATTGTTCCATTTCCATTGTCCTTCGATGATTTATCTAAGATCCTGTTGCGCGGGTGAGCAATTAAATACACAGCAGCACATCGTAGACAGTATGAGCGTAAATCCGCTTTATACCCCCCAAGTACATGTCTTTGGTATGGGTAAATTCAAGGAATTCACATAAAACAAGCTTAGTGACCCATCACCCCCTAATAAACTCCAACATTAAGTGCCGCGACCTTAAAAAAGAGTACAAAATTCCTCGGACACTCGAATATATATGTATGTACATAGGGCCAAAAGCCTGTGACGCGATACTTTATGAATGGACAGTTTTTTGCTAACAAAAAACAACTTTCCGGATTGATTGCCGTCCCACTAGCCTGACAGAGAAGAGCCCTCGATTGATTGGGCACTTTATATGTAGGAGCCGAAGGCGAGTTTTTTTCGGTTCCATTGCCCGGGTGATGACTGGATAAAAGTTGTTTTTTCCAAAAATTGTTATTTTCCTACGAACAGCAAAAGAAGTTCTCTAACTTTAAACTAATTTTTTTTTCTTAACGAATTCCTGACAATTGCGATGTTGGGAATGCGAGTTTTGTATCTTTTTGCTTTTCCTAGATATTCGGCCAGACAATAGGGAGAATTACGTTGGAATTGACTTTAATACCTGGACCTTTGGAAACTTTGATTCAGTGACTGTCGGATATTGCCATGGGCTATACTCCCACGAACCAAGGCGATCAGTTGCCATAGAAAAATTAAAATGAACATAATAGTCCACAAAGTGGCAGTCGAATTATAGAGAAAGCAGCCTTCAAAGGACGCCTGAACCATTTTACACATGTTGATAAGTTATTTTTAGTTATTTTGAAAGAGAGGTGCGTCCTTGTTCATGTATTGCCTTGTGAAGTTGCTTGAACTGTACACACCTCTTCAAAACCGCTGGGCTCGGGGAAAAAATAATTTTTTTGTCCTTTAAGGAATTCCTGATAGCTTGATTTTATTGGGCATAAATTCGTGGTATACAAGTGTTTGAATGAGCCAAAGGAATGTCGTATCTTCATACTCGTAGATACCAGTATTTCATGCCGCTGACATGAATGATTCATCGATTTTGGAAATGCACTCTCTTAACAGGACTGCAAAGTATTGATGCGTTATGTTAGTGCTGCTTTTGTTGCTCTCCTTGCAGTCTCGATCCTCCGTAATGCTCTTACCAGTACGCAGATATTCTTTCAATAATCTTCTGAATCAATTTTATGGAGCGATTGTAACGATAATTTGGACAAGATGAGCCAACGTAACCGAAGGAAAACTGGGTTAGACGCTAGTTTATACCTGAGCATAATTCTACTGAGTTTGCCACACGGTTATTGCGCCTACATACTTTCCCTTTACTGAACCATTTTTTTTTAAAACAAAAACGACTTCATCTAAGTCAATAGTTCCGATAAATGTCTTTCTCTACCGTGATGAGGTTGCTAGTTGACTTAGCCCATGTGTGTTAAAAACAACTTACCCTTTGGAAATTTTAGTCAATTTCTAGACTCTGTTATTACCAATTCGTTAAATAGATGACAATTTGTCATCAAATTAAATTTTTTTTCCGCTGAATTATGTTTCAGGATAAATGGACCGCGAGTCGCGAAAATTCACTGTGTGATGCGGATTATTGGTTGGCGCCCGTCCGTACTTTTTCGATTATGAGGCTGAAGACACAATTAATGCAGATAGCTATCGCAACGTGTTGATCGACTTTTTTTCTAAAATTTAATGAATGGGTCTGGATGGTCTCTGGTTTCAAAAGATGGCGTTCCTTCTTACATAAGCCTTCATAAAATACTTTATTATTTACTTTTGGCGAAGAATGCATTACTAACAGAAGTTGGTTGGCCTCCAATGCAATTTTGATCTTTACACGTCTTTTTGACAAATTATTCGAAGAGTTAATTTATGATAATAAACCGGCGACAATTCGGAGGTAAAGTTGAAATCACGGCCACAGATCTACTTATTCTATCCACTTTTTCCAATCCTCCAAGCACTTCTGATATGCCTTATTGGTATAGCTTTGAGCTTTTCCGCAATGCGGTCTTTATCCCTTAATCGTTGCAAATCTCCATCCGTTCATAGAATATGGCCGGCGTATATGGTGGTTCAGATATGATTACGAAATTAGTTTTGGTCAAAAAAATTACGTAGAAGCAACGATGAGTTTTTTTCCACCACTCGGACGTTTTCCTCATTCTGTTTCACGGAAATGGCTCATAACTTCAATTTAATATTTCTTATTGACCATATGTATGTCAGTCCGAAAAACTGTGAGCTTGTTTTTGGGCTTGGCCCCTCTGGTCGCTTCCATTGCGATGATAGGGTTTCGAATTTGACGTTATAACCATATACCCTTGTTTCGTCACCAGTAATGACTTTGAGCGATGGTTATACGACGGTTCTTTTGGTCGAAATTTAGCTAAATTGGAAAAAAACTTCTCTGACACACCTTTCATGCCCAAAAGATCGGAACATTTTCAATTTCCAGTCGATATGGTAATATCCTCATCCTCCGATAGTTGTTCGAGGATTTTCCATAACGATTTTTTTTCACTGTTTCAACATTTTCATAAGGTACTGGAGCATCCAGTGCAGGCATCGCCATTAACACTTTCTCGGCCTTCTGTAAAGAGCTTGTGCCACTAATAAACATTTGTTTTTTGCTCAGAGTGAACTCACATAAAATACGACGTTCTACATTTCAAGTACATTGGACTTAATTGGTTTTTCCCACAAAATTTTATTCGAATTCTTTGACCCACTTTTATCAATAGGAGAAAATCGCTAAACACACCAAACATGCCTAACCTTTATGTTTGTAATATAAAGTAAATATAATACAAAAAAAAATTTGAAAATCGGATGTACGAGTACTTACGCGTAGCTCGCGAAATTCAATGTCATTTTCATTTTTGAACAAACCTCGTACTCTTCAAGATCGCGTAATGATCGTGTCTATTTTTTTGCGGATTCATTCGTCAGTGGTCAAATGATTAAACACTAAGGCGTTCACCTCTTCATTTCGAAGAGAATGACAGAAGAAAAATATTCCCTTTCAAAGTACAGTCCATTAGGAATTACCCGAAGACCGACAACCGCATCTAAACTATACTCAGGCTCTCAACGACGAAGTGGGTGATTTTTGACTAAAATTATTATAAGCGACGGTCCCATTTCCATCTGAATGAAAACGTAAGAAAACTAAATTTGCGCTAATAGGACACTGATAATAATCAACTCGACCCAACTAACTGTATGGTGCTGGAGATGTAATGCCACTTCTGAGCGATGCAGAATGAGATCAAAGTTGGGAGATGTCCGAAAATGTCATGTTATGAGTTTTTATTGACGCAAATTGACAAATTGGAAATGGTGAACATATGGAACAAATATTCGTGTTAAAATTGACATTTTAAAGGGTACTATTGGTGTCAGCTTTCTGGCGATTCACATTAGTCGGCAACGAGATAACTTAATGTTACCGCTCCAGATTTTTTTTCCTAGGTCTTTTGAAGGCACGGGCGAATAAGTCACAGACTCCCCACTACAAATAGAGCGCGACAACTTATTTCACAAAGTTTTCGCTGATATTTTATTGAAATGTGGTAAAGAGCCCAAACGATAATCAACAATATCGGGATCCAGCGGAAATTATAAAAAATCGAACCTAAACAACGAAATTATTTCGTTTTATTTTAAAGATATAGCAGCGCTTCCTCACAAATTTGATCACATTAGACATGTTAGTAATATGAACATTCCAACTTGTGTCTGTCTGGCAAGGTTAGCTGAAAACATTGCTACTGCGACTGAAAGTATGACTCAAAACCGTATCGAGACGATCACCTAATCTACATATGTCCGAAAATGATGATGCTACGATCACTTCAATAACAATTGTGCTACCGAGGTTGGGGCTTTCGATATCGTTTATTTTTAAGACGATGCTACACAGAACGGTGCAACAATGGCTAGATGTGTGATTTGGAGACGTTAAAATTTGAACTATGCGCCAATATTGTGCCATTTAATATATTGTAATTAGTCTTAATTCCTTTGGAACTATATTAAAGATTAATTTTGCGCCAATTGTACACTTACCCGAGGCAGATATTTGTCAGCACGTGTGCCTTTGCCATTTTTGATTAACTGATTTTGTTATTGATATGCACCGGCAGAGACATAATACTTATGTCCATCGCTTGTATAGGGACAGTAGTTTCCTTACCATACGTAAGGTCTTATTTACATAAAAAAATCTGCACAGCCTTTGAAGGTTTTTCTGCAGAAGATTGCTTAAATAAAATATACAATTTTTAGTGAAATGTTTTTAAAAGAGTTGAAATTTGTATTTATTATTTCCCAATTCAGATCTAAAAGACGATTTCGCAGCAGTTTTTTTCTCAGGCCATCAGAAGATATATTGCGTAGTTTTCTGGGCACTTGCTTGAAGGTCTGCGGCATAATAAGGAAAGTTGTCTGCCGTATGACTTGTTAAATCTTGATGTGTGTAAGAGGCCTTGTGCTCTCCTTCTTATATTAAATTCTGTAGATTCTAAATGTTCTATATATCGCTTATACAGCTGGTTGTTCAAAAATGTTCGAGTATATTCAGTTCAAGTAGTTGTTTTATGTTAACCAGTTCAAGTTGCTTCAAAGTTGTATGCTGACCAGCTTTGGGCTCCGAATTTATTCCGTTTTTGGGTATTTATTAAAATTTGTATAACCCGATTTTTTTTGGTAGTTCTTGCCAGTATTTCATACACTAATATTGATTTGACAAATAAAGAGTAAAGTTGCTTCCAGTCATTGAAATTGATGTATATGCTTGGATCCAATTTGAAGAAAAAAACAGTCAAGATCAACACCCAGCCACCCTGGCTGGCAATTGTCATAGTAGTTCAGTTTTTCTTCATTAGCGTTTTGATGTAAGCATTTGATGTTGTTGAATTTTATTGTTTACCATTGTTACCATTACGTGCGCGGGTCGGATGTGTATTAGTTTTGTTTTTTTAATATTGATTATAAGTCCAAAATCGGGACACCCATCTGAAAGGAATTTCCCATGTATTTTTGTATATATTATGTAAAGCAAAGGTCTCAAAATAGATCCGTGTAGAACTGCAGTTTGAAGATTTTTCTTCGTTGAGAACAGAACTGGATATCTTCACATTTTTTCTATTTGTTAAGTAGCCTCTACTAATCTATCGTACGAGTATTCCTATTTATTTCCAGCATTTGAAAGAGTTTTTTCCCAACTTTCATTTATCGAAAGTTTTTTTTGAAATCAATGCAGAGGGCAATATTATGGTAGTTTTTATTGAGGTTAATGTTGGTAAGATTTGCGAATTTTGCAAGAAGCTTGGTAGTGTTTTTTTCTTTTTTTGTAAATTTATACTGATTATTATTTACAATATTGTATTTGTCGATGTAAAGGATATCCAGCGGGATATTTTCAACTTTAAATTTCGAATGTTCGAAAATAAGCGAAGTGAGGTAAATGGGGGAGGCATCTTTCGATGCTCATTTTTTGCGGATTTATTAATCGCGATGAATCATTGGTTCGGAGCACATCGAGCATTCACGGTTGAACAACATTTGAAAACGAGGGAATCACTTATATTTACGCAGAGCGAGTGATGGTCCGAGCACGCAACTTATCTGATCGTGGGTGCAGAGGCTTAGATAAGAAGGGACAATGGTGAACAGAACTCCTCCGGGATCATCAACATCAGCAGTGACGCCGGAAAATGTCGCTCAAATTCGACACGAAATTATATGAAATCCTTGTAAATCCATAGGAAAGTTTGCGGCCTGTTGTGCATATTATTTTGAAAATCCACCACCCATACAAAATCCGAATCGTGCAAGGTCTAAAGGAAAGTGACTATACATTGTGAGAAACCTTCGCAAGAACAATGCTTGAACGTTTTCGAACAGCACGAACGCTTGTCAACATATTGTCTAGTGATGAAGCATATTTTCGTATCGACGGCAATGTAAATAAACAGAACTTGCGCTACTGGTACCCCAACAACCCTAGAGAACGCCATCAAAAACGTTTACATTACCCCAAAACGACGGTATTGTGTGCCATTTCAGCCCGAACGATAATTCGCCTTTATTTTTTTAACCAACAGGAGACAGTCACAGCTGAAGTGTATTGCCGAATGATGCAGGAGTTTTCGTTGCCGCAACTGCAGCTGGTCAGCGGGCATAACAACAGAACGCTACTGCATCAAGACGGTGCTACGCCACATATCTCGATGGAGAAGCTGAGGTTTATTTTCCCGAACAAATTGATCAGCAGATATGGAGATATAACCTGGCAACCTCGGTTCCCGGGCCTCACACCATGCAACTTTTTCTTGTGGCAATAACAATCCTCGAACAATTCAGGCTCTGCAAGAGAATATTCGCTGCGAAATTGCCGCCATAGAACTTTCTTTTTGTTCACACGGTATTGCAAATGTGAGGGTCTGGATGCAAGATTGCCTGGAAAGAAACGGGCGTCATTTAGAACATATTGTTTTTCAAAAATTAAATTCGCAACACGACTGTACATTTTCCCAAAATATATTTTCAGTTTCTTATTTCAAACTTGAAAATTTTCTACTGGACACCCTTTAAAGTTGTCGCACCGTTATTTGTTCGAGTTATTTAATCAAACGCCTTTCTGTAGTGTGCAATGGTCCGATGGAGTTATTCTTCGTCTTCTTAGACGGCGTTACAGCTCATGAAGAGCCAGAGCCTAGCTTCTCTCATTCACTTATGTTGTGTGTGATTTTTTTTTTTTTTTTTTTTCACACAAGTGAACGATGGAGTTATTGGTCCATACTTATTCGAAAAAAAAGAAGAAATAAAGCTTGATCGAAATCAAAAATGTGCTTTATTGAAATTGGCTTTTAGAACCGCAAATTGGATCACGCTGTATAATAATAGCAATTCTAATGAGAGGCTGTCGTTGTGTATTCATTAGTCTATTGCGAATATTATACCATTAGAATAATACGGCAGGGAATGTGACTTGACATTAGGGTGGCAACTTACATTCTCATAATATTTTTCAACACCTTGACATTACTCTTTAATCCTTTGACATTCTTATTCACACTACAAAAAAAAATTCCAGATTGCATGCATGTTGCATCCGAGCCAGGCGACTACGTCTTCAAGAAGAAACCTCATCTGGTCCGTCCCAAAGAAGTCGACATTTTAGAAGTAGGTGACTCCATGACCGTTTGCGGCTTGTATGTCATCGGTGAGCCAGACACCATAATTGAAATAACCATGAAATACTACGACGTCAATTGTGAATCAGGCGGACTAATGGCGGTAAGTTCCGAGGGCAAGCAACGAGAAAAAGAAAATATTTCATATCAATGCTCAATAGTTTGTTGACGGATGGGAGCTGAATGGTGAGTACTTCCCTGGCTTGAAAGATCATCATCGATTGCTTAAAGATCGTGTGGTGGAGTTTTGTAACAACCATAACCAGTGGTAAGTGGTTGAATGTGCTTTTATAAGAGGTTTTGATGCTAATATATTGTGATTTTGCAGGGCTCCTATAAGTAATAAGAAGTTCTTTAGATCCAGTCAGAATGCGGCACTGCTGCAGTATAGAATTCCAACGCGTGGGTCATTTATAGCCAACGTTCGATTCCATAAGATCACTCAACGTATGTACGAAATGACCGATTCTATGCGAGTCTAATGGATGTACCTCTCAATTTCAGCTTGTAATATCTTGGTTCACGATGTCGCATCTATATATCACTTGAGCAACTTTGGCCATCGAAGGAACTGCACCCTGTCAGCTCTGTTTCCAGCTGTGATAGCTTTAGGCAATTTGAAAATCGCAGGCAAGAATGCCCGTCAAGAGAAAGTGAACTACGAAGTAAGGCATCACCTTTGAATATTGCTAAGACTTTTACCTTTACCTTACGTTCTTTCAGTGTACTCTGGAGGATAGACTTGAAATTGGAGGATCGTCTGGCTTAGATTCGGTTGGATTAGAAAAGTCAAGCGAAGTTTGTGGATACTCCGACGAACAAGGTAAGCGAGATGATGACAGAAAAAAATTAAATTTAGCCTATTTCTTTCGCTTCTATACAGGTCCAGAACAGGCAATCTTCTGCGGCGTTACAACTGCGCGACTCCTGTCCACCGGAAAGTATCAGAACCAGGTAGCGATTACATTGAGGTATGCTGACGAGAGCGATCAGGATATAGCCACTCTCGTTTGTCTATAATCTGCTTACTAGTACCTAAGTCAACAAAGCCAAACTATTGTTCTTGTTTTAAATTTAAGTTAATTTATTGAATTTTTTGTTATTTTTGTTTACGTGTTTTGAAACAAGCATTTAAAAATTACAACTAGCTGTCACTGTGACAACACCATCACACATTTTCCCTTTAACTATTGTTGTAATGGCGTACTGTAAAATTTTGATGGCGTTTTCCGGATTTCTGTAGCAGTAGAGAAATACATATAAATACATACATACCATGCTAGATATAACACCCGCATCGTCTCTCCTCGGATATTGCTAAATAAAGTTGAAAAAAAAAGCCAAAAAAAAAAGACAAACTATCTCCCCATGTGTAAATATTTTTAAAAGCAAATCAACAAAATTAATAATTGCTGTAACAGTATACAATATATTACGAGTATATGAATGTTGAAAATTATTAAATTATTTAATTGAATAAATTAATAAAAACATTAAAATAATAAATGCACGAATTTTCAATTTGCCTTTTGGAAATTGAATAAATATTTGACATACATAGTTTCAACGGAATAATGTTAAAGTATCCCCTCACCTATCACGGCCGATTCCAATCAATAGATGTCGCCTTGCGCCACATGACCTTTGCCTTACTGACCTCCAAAAAAGGGGGATTATGAAAAGCCTTATGTGATTAAGGCATAGTACTTGGAATTTAAATAAGGCGCAGAATGCCCATTGACTTAGCATGTTTGTGAATTGTGAAGAGAAGGAAAAATAAAGCTTATCAGGGAACTGCATAACCTTAGCATTTGATTTATGAAAGAATCTCTGAATATTACAGTTCGTCGTGCGAAGGTGGGCCCTAAGGCAGATTGCCGGGCATTTCCGTGGAGGTGATTGAATTGTTGAACGAACTGAAGCAATTGGCTGTTTTGTTGAAGCTCTGTTTATAAAAACCAATAGAATGGGACAGGCAACTGACGTTGCGGCAAAGTTCAAGTTAATCTATTGACGCTTCAACATATGGTCTTGGATGGTACAAAAAAGTCTTAGGAGCACCTTTCGAGATTATTAAATTGTGCCCATGCACAACTGGGGTGCGCTTCCAAAAACAAAAAAAAATATTAACTATTTTTCAGAGTAATTCAGAGTAAGTATAATTTTATTTCCGGAATTTTAACAAAAATTGATAATTGAAATGAGGAGAAACCATCCATATTTTAGTTGCGCGCCACTGTGACGCACCAGAGTCGGTCATTTCCGCCCCAAAATTCAATTTATTCGCATTTACAGATGTTATATATACAATCCAAACATTATACAGAGAGTATCTGCAAATTTAGATACAATCGTATTCTATTGCTTGACAGTTTTATCTTTTTTTTTTGTTTTTTTTTTTTTGTTTTGCTAATCATACAAGAATACTTTATAGTTACAATACAACAATTTATACAGAATGCAAATACAATTCTCTTGCTTTTTTAACAATCTCAGAGGGTATTTCATTTAAGACATTTGGTATTACAACGTCATATCTTCTTCTTCCATATTCGTTCCATGACCTAGGGATGGTGTATTTTCTCTGCTGTTTTCTTCTTGTGTTGTATGTTTGTTGCGTAGGAATTTGATATATTCTTTCACCGTGTAGGTTGGCTAGCACTTCAAGTTGTAAAAGTTGTGCAATACTTAGCATCTGTTTATTGGCACCTTGTTGCAAGCTCCTAACTTTTGATCGGCTCATCAGCTTCCAAATACGGTTCTGTAATGCTTCTAATGGTCTCATATTTGGCGCTTTGCCCCAAGCCAATATACCGTATCTCAAATGTGACTCCACTAACAGGATGGCATACCTCCTAGCAAAGACCAGCATTTTCCAAGCGCGGGACAGTTGAATGAAGGTCTTACCAGAAAAACCCATCATCCGGACATAGAAAACAACTGCTGCTATTGCTATACAGGTGACTTTAGAGGTTTATACAAGGACTTTATCTGCTCAATTGGCCCCCTTCCACAAGCGAGGAAAATCGACAAGGCTGGATGTACTCAGAAAATCAGATGGTACTTTTAACTGAGTCTAAAACGGAAACTCTTCCTACGAAATCAGACTTTCATCAGGTCGTTGCATACTCTCTCAACGGTAACTGTGACTGAAACGATGAAAAACTCGGCGTAGCTAGTATATTGCGTCACATGTGTTAACATCTAGGGTCGAATATTGAACCGATGCAGTATGAGATCCTTTTTCATTCACCATACACATCTGAATTGTCGCCAAAAGACTACCACCTTTTCAATCAGTTTGGAAAACTTTTTAGAGGAAAAATGGTATAGGAATGATAAAGATATGGGCAAGAAACTTTGACAAGCCGTCGCCGTCGGTAATACTCTGGATGAATGCCTTCAATTCATTAATTTCGTGACTTGAAAATAATGCAGGCAGTTGCTGTCTATTGAGATCTAACTCATTCACTAATATTTTGAGTAGTTCCTCCAGGGAAAGTCGCTTCACAGAGTCGGTAAGGGAGTAGCTACAAAAAACAAAAGGAAGCCTCCAGAGCTGATTTCGTGACTTGACAATAATGCAGGCACCTGCTGATTATTGAGATCTAACTCATTCACTAATATTTTGAGTAGTTCAGAAAATCAAACAAAATATCGGCCGAATGCTCGATACGGCTTCGGTAGCATACCTCTATCCGATGGTCCATATTTTTAATGACTATGAGACATAATTGAGGTTCAATCTCGTTAATGTGCCGAATTACCTCATCCTTAGCTCTTGAATTGTTCTTGGGATATTGACGTACACTTTTTCTTTTAAATATCCCCAAAGAATTAATTAACATCGCCACGACGTGAGATAACACGGCCATTGAATTTCTCGCGCAAAAGAGCCATTGTTTCGTTGGCTGTGTGGCAATTGGCACCATTCTGTTGGAAGCACATATCGTCCAGGTGCATATCCTCAATTTCTGGCCACAACAAGTCCGTTACCATTTCGCGATAGCGAACACCATTCACGGTAACTGCTTGGCCGACCTCATTTTCGAAGAAGTACGGCCCGATGACTCCGCCAGCCCATAAACCGCACCAAACAGTTACTCTTTGTTGATGCATCGGCTTTTCAACAATCACTCGTGGATTCTCATTTGCCCAAATGCGGCAATTCTGCATGTTAACGAATCCACTGAGGTAAAAGTGTGTCTCGTCGCTGAATATGATTTTCTTTGTAAAGTCACCATTCACTTCTGTCTGTTCTTGAGTCAATTGAACCTTGTAAGCCTGTAAATTCAAATCTTTATTTAACATTCGCATCAGTGATGTTCGTGAGATCTTCAATTGTTGGGCACGACGACGAGTTGAGGTTGACGGCTCTTCTGCCACACTATCGCGAACAACAGCAATGTTTTCCGCAGAACGAACTGAATGAGCATGCACAGGTTTTTTTCACATTTCCTACAGACCCGGTTTGCTGAAATTTGCGCACAATTCTACCGATTGTGGACACATTTGGTCGATTATGCTGACGCCCATTTTCGTAAAAGGCTTCAACAATCTTAACACGCTGCTCAATTGTGTACCTCTCCATGGTTGAATTTGTCAAACACTGAAACAAAGAAATGTCAAATCATGTTGGGCAAAAAATGTTGATGTTAAGGTGTGACTTACAATTAAAATCGTGCATTAGGGTTGGACCACCCTTTATATAGCTCGTGTAAGTTACGAGTATATGCCGTAAGTAACGACATCGTATAGCATGTCGTCGTTAAGTGGAGACTATGAAAACCCTAGGCATATAACATTGTGGGATAACCCCGTAGAGACAAATAAAGTAGTTTATTATGACCTGCTCAAATCGAAGATTGCTTTCGACTATAACAGGTGCCTTTGAGCTGAGTATTAAAGAACAACGGGCGCTACGCAACAAAATGATTTTGCTACATGACAACGCCCGGTCACATATTGTAAAATTGATACTTGAAAATGCTTATAGGGGAAATCCTACCCCATCCACTGCACAATGTTCCTTCCGCCTATCACTTGTTCTGTTCGGCTCTGCTGTGCAGCACTTCCATCCTTATTAAGATGTCAACAAAATGTGTCGATCAGAAACTGTACTGTTTTTCCGACGTGAAATTCGTATGCTGCCAGAAATATGGAAAAATAATGACTAGCGATGGGCAATACTTAAATGGCAGAGACTTACTTTAAGTAAAGCATTAATTTTCATAAAGAAAAAACAGCGAGAACTTATTCAAGATCTTATAATACGCTGAGCTGGTTCACCACCAAGTACGCAAGAGGAGTGTTGAGCAATTGACATTCGCGACACATCCTTTCACTGATAAAGGGTTATTCAATGAGGGCGGGTTGAAATGGAATAAAACAAGCCATTATGTATGAAATATGACATATTGATCAAATACACGTTTTGGATTTTTACGGTAACGCGGATCCGAGTGGTCAAATTTTCAATGACTCTTTCGCATAGATCCGCCTGAATTTGGGCGATGGCCTGTATTATGTTCACCAATCTGCCTGGGCAATCTTCCTTCGTACTCAATCTCCAATAATTTTTCTATATTTCTATGTATGATGATCAACTATATTGGTACTTATCTACAATTTACCGAGCTTTATAACTCTCTCTACGAACGCAATTTGATCGAAATACAAGTCAATCTTATAAACGATCCTAAGTCCTTCTTTCAGTTTGTCAACTACAAAAGGAAATCTGATGGCTACCCAACTTCACTTTCTTCAATGGCGAAACCTTGAATGATCCCAAAACTATCGCCAACTTTCTTGCCAACTTTTTCAAACATTCTTTCGCCGATGACTCCTTACTTACTTCAACTACGTACCAAATTTCTCTCTTGGACCATTTCTACCATGTATTATTGACCCCCATATCATCGAAAATAAATTGAATCAACTTCATGGTGAATTTACTCCTGGGCTCGATGGTCTTCCTGCCATATTTCTGTGCCTGTTAACAACTACCGCCCCATCGTCAAACTGCCAAATATAACCAAACTTTTCGAACGTATGACACTCTAAGTTTCCACTGAAAATCTCTAATCTCCTCTAAAGAACATGGCTCCTCAAATGACATTGACGTCATTTCAACTGATTTCAGTAAAGTCTTCGACAAAATCTCCCACAAGCTAATACTTTTCAAACTGTCTTCCCTTGACTTTCAATACACTGCCTTGAAGTGGATATCTTCTTATTTAAAAAACCATTACTGCAGTGTTCGTTTTAGATCTGCCATTTGTACCCCTTTCTTAGCTTCTTCTGGTGTTCCTCAAGGCAACCACTTAGGTCCACTTCTTTTCATTCTTACCATTAACGATATTAAGTTTGTCATCAAACTTTCCCAACTCTCACTGTACGTCGACGACACTCAAAACCAATTCTCAGCAACAAGACTCTTCCCCTATTTAATAGGATATCAACAGTTTTTGGTGTTCCTCAATAATCAGGTTATCCGCGATCTTGGTATACTATATGACCAAGAGCTCAATTTTCGCGCAATTATCAACGACATAATTCTTAAAGCCAACTCTGCACTCGGTCTCGTGAAAGAATTCTCTAATCCTTGCGTGACTCAGTCCCTCTATTTACTTTTGTTCATCCCTTCTTGATCAACAAATCCACATTTCTAGAATCCAGAGCATCCAACGTCGGTTCCTATGCTTCGCTCTTCGAGGTCTGCCCTGGAACAATCCTTTGTTCTTGCCGCCCTATCAAGACCGTCTTAAACTAATCAATTTGAGTACGTTGGAGAAAACAAGAAGAGTATCTGACATCCTCTTCCTTCATGGACTTCTAACAGGTACCATTGACTGCGCCACCCTTGATAACTTCTTATTAGATTAAGTTTGCTTCAATTAAGCTCAATAAATGGGGGTATTTGCCCCACGAAAATTAAGGACATAAGTCGATTGTATTATAGTTCATTCGCATTGATCTGCAATTTCAGGAAACCCTATAAGAAAAATTCTAGCGGAGTCGAATCGCATGACCTTGGTTGCCAATTCATTTCACCTCTGCGAGAGATAACTTTACTCTTCAAATCGTTCATGCAGAATGTCAATCGTGGTGTCCATTGTGCGGCACGTACACTTTCCTGGACCGCGGAGATGTTCTCGGTCGATTTTGCGTCCCTTTGAAGTACGAATGTTAGTGTGGCGCCACAATTGAAAAACTCTTTAGAAGCCCCACCGTATATGAACATATACCTCAGCTGAAGAAAAGCAAATCTTTCCGCAAATTAGGTTACCGTATTTGACGACATTTTCATGTACTAAATGTAATTCTAAAGAGTTGTCTTAGATACCCAAACTTACTAAGTAGCGTTTCTGATTGGGCATTTTTGACCAAAGTGTAGCACTACCGCCATCTGTTAGATAAGGCAGAAATCAATATTCTCGATTGAACGCATTGGACGAACTGAGAATGACTTGAGTGATAAACTTTTTTTACCAACGTGCTTAAAGAAGGTGAGATTATTTTAAAAATTCGTATTGTTCATTTTGGAAATTAGTTTTCAGTGTGGTATTTCCTACCTCCGCTCAAGTATAAATTGATTCATTTCTTATCGAGGGATTTAGCAGTAAAAATGTGGTCAATCTGCATTAACACGTATTTCAAAAAGTCAATGGTCCAACCTTTAACATGTATACCCACCTATGAGTAGGTGTCAAAACAGATCTTTTCAATCCCTCTAGAAAATTATATTTAACCATAACACTATACAAATCGTAGATCGTATAAAATAAATATTTTCCGAGATTTTTCTTAAATCTCAAGGCTTCAAATTCTTGTAAATAATCGAACCTTATGTATTATCATTCCTTACAATTAATTTGCTCAAGAATTTTCTAAAATCCGGCTGTATCAAACACGAAAACATAAATATAAAGAGGGGAAAAGAGCAGCTGTATAAACAATTTATAATAGTTTCGCAAGTAATTTGGTTCTTAGTCTTTTTTAGTAAAACCATAGCCACACCTCCCCAGTCAAGATTTGTCCTAATTTTTTTTTCCCACAGAATCTTGACCTTTTCCATTTGCCCCTTTATTAAATTCCTTAACTTGTAACCCCTCGTCATTTTTCACGTGCCACGAATAAATATTGGTTCATAGTCGATCTCTCTCTTTGTATCGCAAGGGAACATGAGGACCTGTTGAAGGAATTTGCCTCGAAGGGAAAAATTGAAACCTAACCACAAATTACTCTTTTAATTGGATTTCACGATTAATTTCGTTTTGCCTTTTTACCGGGGTGAAACGGGAGGTCCTCTTGGTCAGAAGCACGACAGTCACTTCCGATAAAGAGATATGAATGCGAAAAGTTTTTGGTGGTGCCTCACGCCTGAAGGGCTGGATGGATATTGAACTTTTAATAATTGATCCAAATTAAGTTTGATAGCTGGGAACGAGTGAGAAGATGTTCCTTTAATTTCAAGGGAATTACTGTTTCTTAATTAGGACAGTGTTGTGTTGTGAGATAGTTATACAGTGGGAAAGTGAGATTTTGTAATCAAAACAAGTTTTCTGATTTTCTTTATTATTTGATTGGATTTTCAAATTTGTATTTAATTAAAATTACAGTCGCAATAAAAGTTAATAATATCTTCAAGGTGGTATTAACGAATTTGGTTAGGTGAGGAATTTCAGTCCAAAGTAAAAGGCAAAGATTGTTACAATTTTGAAAGCCACGATAGAACCAGCACCACCATCATCTCCGCTGCCCTCTCCGCTACCATCTCCGCTTCCATCTCCGCTTCCTTCTCCGCTACCTTCTCCGCTGCCATTTCCACTTCCTGAACCGTCCCCATCAAGCTAAAACGAGATGAAGATTGATGAGTTAATTTGTTTTTATTCTGCTGCTTCAAATAAGGACCAATTTCGTTTCAAGTATTTATTAAAAAGGAGCAAATGTAATAATGAGGTGTTTCAAATCAATCATTAATCCCTCTTTAAGTTTATAGGAAGCTCTTGAGAACCTAATAGATCTAGCTTTATGAAAAAAGAACAAAACTGCAATCTACCGTTGCTATGTTTCACTTCGTAGTCTTTTTGAGTTATTTGAGGACATGCTTCTTCTGTATGCTACTCAGAAGAATTATATATAAAAACAGGAAAATGAGAGCCATCAAAAACATAACTTGTAAAAAAAACCAAGTCTCGCAACTCAGTTCTTCTACCGTAAAAAGTTGTGAGATCTATGTAATACCAAGTCGGTTAATTTATTCAGCCCCTACTTAAGGGACCTTCTGTCTTAAGTTATTACGTAATTAGCTAACCTAACAACATCTTATAGTGACCATATTAATATTAAAAATCTTTTATGTTTTAAATAAATAGATTGACTTGTCCATCGCATGCATCTCACAAATAATACATATTATATTAAATTAGATTGTCTAGTGCGATTGCCAAGTCAATCTATTTATTTAAAACATAAAAGATTTTTAATATTAATATGGTCACTATAAGATGTTGTTAGGTTAGCTAATTACGTAATAACTTAAGACAGAAGGTCCCTTAAGTAGGGGCTGAATAAATTAACCGACTTGGTATTACATAGATCTCACAACTTTTTACGGTAGAAGAACTGAGTTGCGAGACTTGGTTTTTTTTACAAGTTATGTTTTTGATGGCATCTCATTTCTTTTTGTAGATAGTCCTACTCTTCTTCCTTTCCGGTACCTTCTACTTTTTGAATACCAACAACAGATTTTCTTAAAGCCCACTCTGTGTCTTATGAGCTTTTCTTATTTTTGTAGGTTGTCTTCCTCTTTTTCTTTTCCGGTACTACTTCTTGAGCTTCAGCTGCAGTTTTTCTCAAAGCCCACTCCCTGTCTCTATGGGTTTTTCTCAAAGGCTTTGATGTTACAATTTTTATCAAGTCTGGACGGTAAATGCTTCTTAATCTATTGTATTCACAAATTGAGGATTCCTGCGCTTTAATATTTCCAAAGTCGACATTAATTAGATGTAAGCCGCCCAGACTTGTAAATCTCGAAAGTGCCACGTAAGCTTGACCGGATGTGAATACTGCAGAACCGATATCCATCAGCGCATTATTTAGACTTAGGCCCTGACTTTTGTGTATAGTTATAGCATAGGCTATACATATAGGAAACTGTTCGCGATGAACATAAGCTCTATTAATAATTTCAAATTTAGTTTTGACCGGACCAAGCTCGTAAACCTGTTCTTTATCAAATGTAATGTATATTTTCTTAATTATTTTTGTATTTTCCGGATCAACCTTTACTCTTTGCACTATACCGATAGAACCATTAACTAAACCAAGACTCACGTCAATATTTCGCCTTAACATGACTCTTGCTCCTATTTTTATAATTATGTTCTCTTCTAGGCCCGCAGTCATAGAAGCATCGTCTTCATAATTTTTTATGCATTCACGAGCTCTTTTTGTTATCCTCTTTTTGCAATCTATGCTATCTACAGCTGTAAGTTTTATTTCGGGATGTGGGAGAGATCTAAGCATTGCAGTATTTAATTGTTGACACATGTTTTTTGTAGGTAATAAGCAAACGGTATCATCAGGAAGTTTCGAGAGGTGTTCAATTATTTCAATCAATCTGTTTTCATTTGAATTGGTTTTTAGAGTTATTAATCTAGTCGAGAGTAAGTCGCGTTCTTTTTGTGTAGTCACTCCTAATCTTATTCTATTTAGCATTTCAACAAAGTTAGAATCATTGAGCTGTCGCATGTTAATAGTAAGTTCATCGTATACGAACAGTTCAATCCACAGATTCGGCATACTGAGGGAATCTAACAACTTGTTAGTTTCAGCAGTTGAGAGTTTTTCAAAAGGTGACTTTTCTCTTACCGGCGGAAGCTGTAAAAGATCCCCGAAAAGTACAAGATGTTTTTTTCCAAACCACCAATTCTGATCATCGCTTGTGTCAAATATCTCAGACAAGCGTAAATGAATATATGTTAAAGTAACATTGGATATCATCGACACTTCGTCTATGATAAACAACACTACTTCTTTCAAATCTGATCTCAGAACTTGGAGCACTTCATCGGAAAGTGGCTTGTACCTCGGTGTTTGCTTGTGTTCCACAGGCAGCTGCAATAGTCTGTGTATAGTCAATCCATTCACATTGAATGCAGCTATGCCTGTTGGATCACTAACTGCCACTTTTTTGTTTAAATACATCTTAACCCAAACTTTCAGAGTTTTTATTAAAAAGCACTTTCCAGTGCCACCAGTTCCACTCACAAAACAGCGTAAAACGTCAGCGTTATTATCAGTTGTGTCCATTTCATGTGTGATCATATCGAAGACTCTTTTTTGATCGGCATTAAGTTTTGCGATCATACTTTGAAGATCAGTCTGCTCTTCTTCTACCAGATTGATTCTGTGAAAGTCATCCATTGCGTTTGCAGCTTCCACAGCTTCAAAGTCTAAAGGGTTTTCAAGACCATCGTCATCATCAACAATTTCCCTTTCTTCGTTTATCTCAGCAACTTTAGATTCTATCATTTCACATGCTTTTTGTATCTTATATCTTGACTCTATCATTGAATTACCATAATCGACTCCTTCTTTTAAATCTTCTTTCGCCAAATTAAAGGCCTCCGTGTAAGTATCACACCCCATTTTGAGTTCATCTAAGGAACGTCATGGCTTGAATAAAAGAAGTAAAGAGAAGAAATATTTCTCTGGTACTTGTTCTCCGTCGTAGAAATAGTGATTGATCAAATATGGGTTATCTCTTCTTTTCAGGAACTTTTTACCGTCATTTATCTCGTAGCACTCGACTTTAGAGGAGACTGGGCGTGTTTTAACAATATCGTAATTTTGAGCGAAACTGTACAAGTTAGTAGTCTCCAACTCTGACACCGAACATACAATTTGTTTTAAAATTGATTTAATTATAAGTTCATCAAATGGTTATTAAATATATGTACATAATAAAGATATTTATTTTATATTCCGTCAAATACATGAACCACATTGACCACTAAACCCAATTCCCCAACCGCCCATTGATTGGGTTGCATTGCATATTTTTAGGGGTTAATCGCCATCTAGATAAATTGAAAAAGGATACATACAGACACTATCCTATTAGTAATAATATTTGGTGTATCTAGAAAACTGGACCAAAATTGCAAAATATTTTAGTTTTTCCTTGATTTATACACTAAACACTAATTGTATTCTAAATTTCGAGCTTCTATGTCTGCTAGAAGTGGCCTAGAGTTTTGATGATCGGTCAGTGAGTGAGTGAGTGAGTGAGTGAGTGAGTGACAGAATTAAGAAACTTTGACTAGTTATAATTCTTAAACTACTGGTTCAAATTTAATGAAATTTGAAATATACCGTGTCTATGCGATGCCTGCTTGGTTACTGAAAATTCAGGCTTCTAGCTTTATCCACAACGAAGTTATAGAGGGTTGAAAATGGCCCGAACTGCTTCGAGAAAAGGATGGTACGGCCGTGCCGCTTTTTTGCTCGACTTGGCGGGGGCACTGCCGTGCCCCCAGATTGAAATGAAAAGCCGCAGCGAATACTGATACAGCTAAAAGCCTAACTATGGTGTGCCAGTCTTCTAGGGTTTTCTTGTCAATTTTGGTGCAATTTTTGTATACCCAAACCATTAGTTTAAGTCGGGGTGTGTACGAAAAATATCGTGATGTAGGTGCATAGCGAGAACGTCATATTCGAACATATTTTTTAAGTCTTGACCATCCAGAATGACTCCAATTCTGCTTCATTTAGCGACTCTGAGCAATTTCTATTCACCACTGTCTTTCTTCGAAATGCAACAGTTTTGAAATAATTTCTACAACTGATTTCTATTTCACTAATTATTTTAAACGTTTTCGCCACAAAATTTAACGCCAATGAAAGAAGAAAGTGATGGCTGGTAGTAAATAAATTAACCAGTTGGAGTCGAAATGCAAAAATACTTTCAAAACATGAATACCAATATAGCAGATGGGGGGTAATCGTGGTGCAATGATAATCATGACCGGCTGTTGAGCGGAAAGTCTGTAGTTAAAGACCGTCTATAGTCAAGAACAATTCCTATACGGAAAAACTGCAAATCAGTTGTGGATGAGAGATGATCAAAAAGTGTTGATGAATTGATGAAGGCACAACACTCGCAATTTCAAAATTCATACTCTGTTTGTGCATTTCCAATATAGCACCTTAACGACATGGAAATGAAAGTTACTGTGAACAACAACCAACGCAAAATTCAGTCGAATCTCTCACATCCTATCTAGAACAACGACCCCCGAAGAGTAGTGATCGAACATCTTTGACACAAACCATTTGCACCCCATCCAGGTTGTGTGACAAACACCATAAAAGCGTACACTCTTGAGCTTGCATGAATTATAAAAAAAAAGAAAAATAAAAAATAAAAAAAAGCAACAAGAAAAAATAGGCTAATTGGGCTAATAAGACCCGATGCTTTTTGAACATATGCCATATAAGTCAGACAGAGGCTTAGTACAAGAAGCAAAAAGTACGATAGAGGTGCCCAAATTCAGCCGTCACATCCAAAAAAATTACCAATTTCGAGGGGACTTACCAAGCCCAAAAAAGCCACTGCGTCAATAAAACAATAATCAGCGAAGATGGACTCTCTGGCATAGAAAGGAAATGAGAATTTGTCCCAGAAATACACTTAAAATATCGAACTAAGGAACTCTTTGATCTAATAACATCATGAGTAGATCCTCAAGCAAGTTTTCAAATGTCTCAGTTCAATTTTGTGTGAAAAATAAAATAAAGTATTCCACCGTATTTGACGGTGGTATTTGGCGAGTCTAACAACACAACACAAAACGTTTATAAGAGTACAAGCTCTTCCCAGATTGCCGAGAGGATGTTAATGACGATGCCCGCCATTGACGTCCTGCACATCAACAACGGATGAAAACGTTGATGCAGTGAAGATAAATGTTATTAAGAATCATCGAAGAACTATCAGGAATCGATCGACTCATGTGATGAATTTTGTCGAAGTGCGCGCTAATGCACTTGCTCCTCCTCGCTGCTTGTGCATATTTAACAATACTGTAGTCATGCCTCAGCCACAGCACTGAAATTTATTACGATTGAGGAGATAAAGACTGCATTGCTAAAAGAGCTAAAGCCTAAAAAGAAGAAAAGGCGCTAGTGCAAGTGTACTATATGATAGGAATCACTTTGAAAGGGACAAAAAAAGTTTTGATGAACAAATAAATACTTTTCAAGAACCTCAAACCTCGTATAAGAAAGGGAGCGGCTAAAGGCAAATAATTCAACATGTAGATCTTTAGATCCTATGGCTGGTTATCGTGCTTATCCTCAAGGACCGTGATTTGCCCATCCATCTTTTCAATATACAGTTAAGGCATATTTAGGGTTTTGCCATCGGATCAGCATCGTTGTGATGGCTTCTTGATGTTTGGGGCCAACTAGCATTAGCTGATTCAAACTAACTCCAGTCGAAGATTTGGCAGATCCATCGAACACTACGCGTAATTTTGTAGTAATGCTCTCAAGTTTTAGAACAGCATGCTGGGTCATGCAGATCCAAATAAACATTTTGCAAAAATATATGAAGTTGTCAAGTTTCGTTTTGAAGATATAGCAAAACAACATCAGGTGAGAATTTTCGGGCTATACTGTGTCAAAGAGTTTGAAGGAGTTTCCGTCCCAAATAAGGTCGATTAAACCAAGAAGACATTTCCACAAGGGGAATATTTATCATTACTTACCGATAGTTGCAACCTTGCCTGTAGCTCGTCACACCTCTGGGTTTGAGTATTGTCGCTCCTCGCTAAAAGGCATATCAATTGCTTCAAACAGCTATGACTACATCCTCGTTTTAGAAACGGATCGCCCTTGACCACATGGAACTCCCAATACTAAAATCAAAGAGCACACATTTTGACATCACCGCTCAAACAGAGTTAAAAGATTAAACACCTTTCTTAGAAGGTCTGGCTGTTCAGCAAACTTTGTCAAAAGACCATCGATCGAAGCCGGACTCAAGTCCTTCAACCCGAACACTTCTGTCAGCCTGTATTCCAAACTCCATTTCGGGCTTTGCTTCTCATCCAAATTGGCCTCCGTCAGATTGAAGTACCACGACTCATGCTCAACAACTTGCTGCAAGTAACAAAATATATATGAACCCTTACCCGAAGTGAACCTATTCGACTAGAGCTTACGAAAGAGGTTGGTTCGACTTGGTATATTTTGTAATTCGGGTTCTTGTTAGAGTATGGTGTCAAGCTTCCCCCATTCCATGCAATGTTGACGGGATTCTTTGAGTTGCTATAAAATACGCTGAACTCATCCCGATGAGTGTGACCATTGAATATGCCGCTGATGGTCTTACTGAACCGCTGTACAATGCTGTTGAACTCCCGCGACCAAACATTCCAACATACATTCGAACCAGAAGGAACATGGCCAAGAATATGCACATATTCATTGTCCTTCTCCGCCTGCAGGAGGGTATCGTGCAGCCATTTGAGCTGCTCCGATGGGAAGTTACCATCATATAAGATCCAGAAATTACTTGTGTAGCACTCGTTGTTATTTAGAGCAATAATCCTGAATCCTGGTCGGACGCTGACTGTGTAATAACCACCTTTCAAGATGGTCTTTTTCGTCGACTCCGGCAACCAGACGGACCATAGATCAGCAAGGAATGCGTATAACCAATTCGTACTTAGTTCTTCATCGACGACGCTCTCTGGAGCAAAACTGCAATGAAGGGGAAAGTGTCAACCTTACATCTAGCAAGAGGTAGTATCATCACTCACATATTCATTGGATGACTCTCGTGATTGCCAACCACTGGATAGACTGGAATATTACCGAAAGTCGCCACCAATGCGTCGTTAATAGCCTGCAAGGACTTGGTGTTTTTCGATCTGGACGTAGCCCAGACTCCGTGATCTATGACATCGCCAGTGTGATAGATATAATCGATTTTCTTATGATTCGCCACTATTTGCTTCAACGAGTCGTCGATCATGTGCATTGGAAGATCACAGTCACGGTAGTCACCCCAGTAACCAGCAGCCATCGAGGTGCCTTGTGCAATGTTACTTTGTCGCTGACAGCACATGGGTTCGTCACATTCAGCAAGTGATCCTGCCACATACAACGGATCGTAGTGGATATCGGTGATGTGAAGAACGTTTAGATCATTGCTGCCCTTTGCCGGAATATCAGACTTGGGCTTCTCAATCACCGGAATACTCGAATCGACAGTCAGTTTCCAGTTGTAGGCCGAGTTCTTTACTTCGCAAAAAGTCGATTGCATAAAGGTGCCGCAAAACGACCTGGAGTCGATTTCAGTATTGTCAATGATGAATCTGATGATCGGCTGTAAAATACAATTGAAATAAGTAATCGAGTGAGTGGGGATCTGTTTACTAATTTACGTAGTTAAAGTCGATCATTCCCGCGCAGACTTCTTCGGTGTAAAGATTGAGTCGATTGCATATGTCCAGTGCCGCCTTCTTAATAGCAGCCTCGGAATCCGGACTTTCGAATTGCCCATCTTTACGGAACATACGTATAAAAACGTTGACAGTGGAGCGACACGTTGTACACATAAAAATCTAGAGAAGCAAATTAAATAGCGGTTAGTCATGATGAGGATGCCTGGAAGAGTAAAGTTGGTTGACTCACTCTGTCATTGATGCCTAGCTCCGCGATCTCGGTAGTCATAATATCTTTTGTGTGCGAACTAGCGAGTTGTTCGGACAATTTTTTTAAAAGTGGCGACTCTACACCTGTGCGCATGTAGATGATGTATGCCTCCTCGAATTTATGGGCGACATCGTCTGAAATTAGAAACGAAATAGAACTAAAGTGAGGGCTGAGATCGGGATAAATGATGTTACAATTAAAAAACGAACATACACTCCATGATGGGAGCGGAATCTTTTCTCAAAAACCGATGGTGATTTACTTCTTTCCATAGAAGGAAGGAACCTACTGTTAATTGCTGTATCCAAATGGCAAATTTCGGGAAGCTTTTTCAATATATATAATAAGTCAAATACAAATGAAATGACATGACTTCGTGATTTTTTTAAACCACATAGTTGTACCCTTAAGTTTAACAAAGATCTGAAGCAGTCAATTAGAGCGATCTTGCTGGCCAGTTTAAATTGCTAAAATAAGACACTAAGCGACCCACAGGCGCATTCCTTGAAATACTTCGTGTCATGAGATGATATCTGATTCTCATTGCCCCAAAAGTGAAAATTTTGTTTATTCTGTTTTTCATTCAGACCAAAATGGGTTTCAAATCACAACCTGGAAAACGGCACCCTAGTTCAACACTTCTACTTTCGCAATATCTTTCATGGGCGATTAGAGGCCTTTGATTTTACCAGGTACAATTCATTCGTGCCAAACAGGATCTATAACTAAATAAAGCCAACCAAAGAGTCCTATGTGAGGCACTTACAGGGCACGGGGCATGCAACTACCGCCTTTACAAAATGAGCCTCAGCAGCACAGAATTCTGTAGGCGATGTGTGGCAGACCGTCTGCCCAAGCCTTGCCAGAGAAAGGTTGAAAATGACAAGCAACACAACCATAACAGGGAAAGATTTCCAGGATATGCCATCTAGTCTAGAATCGACGACAAAGCCGGCATTAGAGATGCATATCATCTTTTTCTATTTACTGTTCATGCCAGCAAGTAGCAACCCATGAAGGGTCTGGCCCTGAGTTAAAACAGAGTTCCATCCTTGGCAGCCCCGGGCACCCTGCTTTGAGTCAGAGAGACCAAGTTGGTTTGCGTCCGCGATCACTTGGTCTTTATACCAGAGGTTCAGTCTCTCCCTTCTTCTCGAAAAAGGAGGCATTGTAGTCGACGGATTTTAGTTTTACGGATCATATCCGCATCTTTGTACAGCTCATATAGTTCGCGGTTATGTCTTCTCTTCCATTCGACTTCCTCGCAGGCAGGACCAAACATCAGTCGCAGAATTCTTCTTTGGAAGGAGCCAAGGATCAGCTATGCTGTCCTGCTTATCGTCCACCTTTCGGCTCTATATAGCAAGATTGGCAGGATAAGAGTCTTGAAGAGCATAACCTTAGTTCTTCGGGGCAGTGGTTTGGACCCTAGCTGTTTTGACAAGCCGAAGTGGCAGCGGTTGCCGAGGATGATTCCGCGCGGGATCTTCTTCCGCCGCAGCGTCCTTTTTTCCTTCCTCCTACTGACTCGGTATTCCTCGCGCGCTCGTGTTCTCCTTTGAAGTACCTTTTGGTACGTCATCATACCACGAGTTTCTTGTTAGCGGCGGCGTATTGTTTATTGCAGTTTCAGCTGCTTCCTTGATGGCTGAGCGACAATGGAGTCACATATTGTTGGCGTTTGTATCCGACGCAGGCATACTTACGACTCGTCCGCTCAGTTGCTCTCTGTAGTCGCTGGCGATCTCTGAGGTGCTCAGGCTTTCATTGTTGAACCTCCTTTTGGTGCACTAATACAGCTTTCTCACATTGGAAAGTCGGGCTCTGAATCATGCTACCACTAGGAAATGGTCAGAGCCGATGTTTGACCCTCTGAACGTTCTAACATCCAGGATTTTTTATGCATTTCTTGCGTCTATGAGCACATAGCCGATTTGGTTGGCAGTTCGATCATTTGGAAACCGCCGGGTTGCTGCGTGGATCTTCTTGGGAGAAAATCTTGTGCTACTTATTACCGTATTACGAGTATAAATCCTGCTCAACAGTGCATATTATCCAGTGCATTGGAAGATGGCAGTGGTGCCACCAATCTTCAAGAGGGGTAAAATCGCCTCCTGATTAAGGCAGAAAGCAGTACATTAAGCTCTGTTTAAATGAGTTGAGCACAATGATATCATTTCGGATAACCAATTCTACTACATGGCACGGAACATGACACTCATGCCACGGCGAAAGTGGTATGAGATATCTAATAGAACAAATACAAGATCCACTGCAGAAGTGCCTATCTGATTGACTTGGCAAAAGCTTTTGAGACCGCATGATTTGAAGGTCTTTATTACAAGCTTAGCTATAAGTAAATCACTGCTTTATACGGCAGAAAGTTCGTTGTAAATATTGCGGATGACTCAATCCCAATCAGATAACGTCCTGCGACCGACGTTATGATTATTCTTTTGCAATGTGCCTTCGAAAATAAAGAAGTTGAAAATTACTTTCAGGAAACAATCAATTTTATTCAGAACGCATTTATCTAATACCTGTCGGGACACTGGCAGGTTCTCAATTTTTATAAAGTTTAGTCAGTTACTGTCGGATTTGGCTGGAGCAGTATCTACAATTTGGCATACACATAGAAGTTGCTGATCGAAGGCCCGGGTGATTTCGCTCTGACAGGATGGCTGTCAGAGGTTTCAAGGGTGATTTTATGGGTAAACTAAAACGACTGACTAAACTGATACGTTGCAAGGATAATGATTTCGGTCAATAACCTGATGCTTACTACCTCAACTACGAGTACCATGAAAGGATGCGCCTTAAACGCTTTCTGCCTCAATTGTGCAGTTCGTAGTTAAGGTTCTGTAGATCCGATTGATTGTCTGCTCCCTTCTACTTTGAAGGGAAACATCTTCAAGTCTTTCACGGAAATTCACTGCGTAGACAAATCCGTAATGGCCAACCACGCCTTTTCTTTTACTTGTTGCTCCAGTGTCTTCGATGCGAGCAACTAAACGCCTTAGGGTTTGTAGGGTTTGATCAGTTAGCGTAGAACGGTCGGGATTTCCGAACAGAAGTTCACATTGTGCTAAAATCACTGACGAAATATTTTGTAGAAAAAAACAAAACAAGATGGGATCGAATCGCCGGGAACTAAGCTACAATTCCAGGTCTTCTACCTTAAATTTTGTAAGCTTTTACCTAGATTTGTCCAGACATTTCCTGTCTGCCCGTCTGGACAGATCTAGGTAAAAGCTTGCATAAGTCTTCCCTACCCTAGCTTTGCAAGGTAGAAGACTGAAAGGAGACGAGTATTCGGTGATCTTGAGCAAAATAGCAATATGGTGGTTAGAAATGTTGTACATAAGTTCAAAAATGAGGGCTGTATAAAATGAGAAAGGTAGAGGTCGAAAAAAAAATATTATATTATCGAAGGTAAAGGCATACAGCCAAGAGAATCAAGAAAAACTCAAAGACGCCAATAAAATCATTGACCGCAGAGATGCCCTAAATTATTAAAAAAAACTCTCTGTCGATACAGTAAAGTGGATTGTAAAATAAAAAACTATTTATTTTCAAAGCTAACAAAGAAAACAGATTCAAAGTATTTTAACAAGACTCTGGACCTTTGGAACACTGTTATTTTTAGGAACGAAAGCAATTTATTTGATTTGCCAATCACATAAAAATAAGGGGTTGGCCAAGATCAAATACTAAGCTGAAAGAAGCTAACATTAAAAGGAGCTTAAACCTGGCGGTGGTAATGTCTACGAGAGGGAGTCAAATGGGGTTTATTAATTATGAATGAACAAATATAACAACCGCATCATCCTAAAAAGAAATCTCAAGCAAAGTGTAAAGTGGTTAAAGGGTTTACTGTCAAATTATGTCTTTGAACAAAGCAATGACCCAGAGCACGCTGTCAAAATGTGGCTGTCTTTTTAATGCTTGCTCGCAGTCAACCAACATCAATCCCATTGAATATTTGGTGGCCGAGTTTGAAAAAAATCGAAATCGAATGAACAACATTGCCTCTCTTAAAAAAATTCTTCAACAAATATGGGATTTTTTTACTTGGTAAAAAAATATTTCTTTTTTCAAATTTTCTTTTGAAATCATTTTTAAGAGTTAGACTATTAGAATTGGCTTATTTCGTGAAATGACTACATGTAGGAATAATTTTGTGAGAATGTATATATGAGAATGAAAAAGAAGACATTCGTCAATTCCTATCGTGACTGCTGAAAAAAGAAAAGATCTCAATCAAAATCCGATAGATAATAACTTTTATTAACCACTTTTGCAAATACCTTCAAACCGCAGTCAATCTGAACACTTAATATAGTCAATATAAACACCGTTCTGTTAGCTACTTCAGACATACTCATAGGCTCTGCGATCAATCTTATCAAAACCCTCATAAATGTGACAAAATTGTTTATCAATCATAACATGCAATCGATAGTGTGAGATATTCCTCATTGAAATTAAAACGTTTCGTATCACGGTTTTACATCGGTAGAGTTCTAAAGTCACGCATTTTGTAATGATTTATTATAGCACCAGGGAGCTAAGGCCATAATTGGTAGCTTTTATGAAATGGCTATAAAACGATTATGTTTAGGCAGTTACCGATAAAGGCGACCGGCTGTGCTTTCAGCCGGTTTTCTAATGAAGAAAACCTTTAAACTAATGAGTTATATAATATAATCAATTAAACGGCGTGCATTGCTGAAGCATCAGAGCAGGGGCTTGTATTTTGGAAGTACATATTTGTTTTTTTTACGATTAATGAACTGAACATAAAATAATGCCATCTACTCTGGATCAATGTCATTCGAAGCATAATTTCATAATGAAAATCTGATAAGGCTTATGAGAAATTTCAATTAGCTTCTCAAGTTCGAATTTTTACTTTTACGAGAGAGTGTATGTATACAGTCGTAGGTACGGGCTAGTGAATTTTTTTCATATGGCGCACGTCTTGCGAACAAGTTATGATATTAACTCTGGATCAGTTTTTTCCCCATTCAGTCTTCATCATCTTAATTCTATAATTCTTTTTGATAACAAGAAACTGCCTTACAAACATTGGTTTGTAGTCCCTAGTCATCATGAGAATGTTAATATTTTTGATAGTGATTGTCCTTCATATTGCCAACATTGTGTTGGAACAGTGGAAAGAGCGTCCTGCAGAAATAGTTTCTTTTTTGAACAAATTACTGGGTTCGAATTATTAAGTATGATAAAGTCTCTCAATAACACGAAATCGTGTGGTAATGATGGCATTTCTAACATAACTCTTAAGAATATCGCCTATAATGTTGTTGACATTTTAGCTCATATTTTTAATTTAAGTATTTATACTGGAAACTTTCCCGATAAATTGAAATGTGCTTATGTGGTACCACTTTTCAAAAAAGGTGACAAAATGGATAAAAATAACTACAGATCGATTTCCTTGTTACCTTCTATTTCTAAAATATTTAAAAAGGCCGTTAAAAAGAGAATATGCGGATACTTAAATAGTATCAACTTTTTCTGTCCAGCACAATTTGGCTTTAGAGAGGGCCTTTCCACTGAAGATGCTCTTCTGACCTTTTGCTCCCTTATGTATAATTGGTTGGTTTCTTATCTCAAAGACAGGAGACAAAAAGTAAGAGTGGATGACTGTCTTAGCGACCCCAAAGTAATTTCATTGGGTGTACCGCAAGGGTCTGTCCTTGGCCCCATCTTGTTTTTGATCTACATTAACTCCTTGTTTGATCAACCATTTGTGGGAAAAATCACCGCTTTTGCAGATGATCTTGGCATTGCCTTTGGATCAAATAATAACCCTTTGGATCTGGCTGCTGACTTAAACCATGATATAGATTTGCTAAGAATCTGGTTTGCGAAGCACAGATTAATTGTCACTAACAAAACCAAAATTATGTATTTCAGCCTAAGTATGCAAGAGTCTCCTGACTTCGAAATATATTTCCATGCACTCGGTTGCTGTCGGCAAAGTATGATAAATTGTACTTGTACTGCAGAAGCTTGTAAAAGAATGTATAATGACAGCGTTACTTGCAATGTAAACTGCTTTAAAATTGAAGTTGTAAAAAAGCTCAGGTACTTAGGTGTTGTTATAGAAGTCTAAGTTGGAGTGAACACATCGCGGTCTTAAAAAACTGTCTGCGTTCGGCTATCCGTAGTCTCTATCGACTCAGAAAATATTGTACAAATCATACTTTAAAAACAGTTTACTACGCAATTTTTCATTCGAAGTTACAATATGGTATTAGCTGTTGGGGGGGTACATACATCACAAATCTCCAACCACTTAATGTGTTGCAAAAGTGTACCGTCCGAAAAATATGTAATGCTCACCGCTTATCCCTTCTATGGTGCTGTTTAGGTCCTTAAAAATCCTGCCTGTTAGGCATTTATACTATTTTAAAGCTTCAAAGATTTTTTTTTTTTAAGGGGTGGATATATGCAAAGCCCAATCTCCAACACTTACAATTTAAGAAGTATTTCCCGTTCTGTTGTCGAAATACCTCCTTTTCGTACCACCCATTATAGAAACTTTTTTTGTGTAGTATCTTGCAAATTGTTTAATAGACTCCCTGTAGACATACGACGCATTAGAACATTAAACGCGTTCTTAAAAAAATTGAAAATATGGCTGCTTGATATTAATCATAATGATATTGTGATATTGAAGTTTTGCTGTCCTACATTGTTTGATTCTCAATCTTTTGTACAAGCTCTAAATCTACCTGTATCGTTTATTTATTTAATTAAATTATTGTGCACCCCACTATAAATAATTGATTTTTGAAGTGGCATCTGTATCTATTTATATTACTTAATATTCGATGTCACTAACTATTCTCTTGTGTAAAGTAATTCTGTAATATCATAGTATGCTCGAAATTTTTGTAAAAAGAGAGAATAAAGAAATTCATTAATTCATTCATTCATTTTGGGTGGACCGACTTTTCAACTTTAAGTATATGATACACTGGTCGTACCAAGGATGCACCGATTACGTTGTATCCGCCAAATTTTACTTTAAAAAGTTCTGGGTGTTTCACGACACATAGCATGCTCTAAACTTTTGCATTGCAATAAAAGTAGGAATGTATGCAATTTACTTGTGTTAGATTCACCCAGATAAGTGCGTTTTTCATTATTTTTTTATGGTGCCATGTGGATCTCTATGGATTAATGAAGCTAAGGCTATGGCAATTAAAAGTAAAGCACAGCACCTTTCTTGTGCCACCACTTGCCTTTTTGTAGTGTAAGTGGATACTGACCCCAATTTTCATTTGAGTGTTATGTTTCAGGTCCTGACCCGCTGTTAGGTTATTGGCATCGATTTTGTTCTTCTAATAACTCCACAAAAAGTAGTCTTAACATTTTTTAAGCATCATATTTTCGGAGGACAATAAATCCAAACGAAATAATATAACAAAACTGATTGTTTGCAGAAGATAGACGGGATCCAATTCAATCAATTTTGAAAAAAAAAAACGGGTTTAATTAATAGCTAATTGCAACGCCATCTCTGATTTACCTACTCAAAATTGCAGACACAGCTTTCATCTATCTTTACTCAAAATTTCATAATTTCATTGCATTCCCATTGTTTTGCCAAGAGTTATGACATTACAACCAAACGTCCGATCTTTCTGACGTATAATCGAGTAAAAATCTAAAATTGGAAAAAATGCTTGAAACATATTCGAATCGATCAAAAATAATTACGGGGACCTGTGTCTATTCTCTGCACAAGTGCTCCGCTAATTTGCTGAAAACAACGAAACCGACGCTCAACGAAACCGAGAATCTCGAAGAATGGAAAAATAATCCGCTCTGACTTAATGAGAGAAGATGACTGGCATTACTAAAAGTGTGGTCCCTCACATTCTAACCTAGGATTTTGGAAACAGAAGGAAACACATTCTCTCACCATAAGCAAAAAGATATGAGAGTGAACCATTGCAAAGATCTGAAATCTTCCAGAAAAATACCCTGCATTCATATCATCTATCGTAACTGGTGATGAAACCTAATGTCTCCAATATAGACGCTCAGCAAAGTGCAAAACGCTTTATTCATAATGAATTTGTTCCACAAAGTCTGACTATGAATGCTCAATATCATCTGGACGTTTTGAAGAGATGGTGGGACAGAATTTATAGTGCTCAACCATAGTACAAAGAAGTTGCCAGTTTGTTTTTGTTGCATGACAGTGCATGGTTGCATAAAGTCCTAATTATTTATCAGTTTTTGACCACAAGATTGACCCTTTTCGGCTGATCTGAGGCCCTGCGGCTTCTGGCGGATTCCTAAAACCAAATAAGTCTTGAAGGGGAAAACCTACCGTATGATGCTTACACTCTAGACGGCTTCAGCTGACTCAAGGCTATTTCGGGTCTAGAATACCAGACATACGTCCATAAATTTTATGATCACTTACAAACGCTCTATTAAATCGGAAAGATATTATTTTGAATAAATATGGTGAAAGAAATACAATGTCTTTATTTTACTTCAGAGCAGTCTGATAGGAAAATAACAGAGGGCCAAGTATGGAACTCTGAGGAATACCAGTGATATTCAGAAGAAAACTGGTTAGGTTTTTTTAGCTTTTGATAGGAAAGAAGTAAATTCGCTGGATCGAAAAGCATTGAATGCATGAAGATCACGTGAACCTGTTCCAGCGACAGAAATATTACATATTTCTTTTGTACGAGTATTACATATATCTTTTGTAGTGAGATATGTATGAGACGAAAAAGCCTGATACCCTTAGTTCTAAGCTAATGTTGACTGGGATCAGCTGGGTTGATACAATTCTGCGAAATTATGAGCAGTTTATGTCTTATGTTATGTCTGAACGTAGAAGGAAGAAACCACCACAGAAATGATTTGCGCACATCAGATCAAATTTTGCGTTATAACAATATTCAATTACAATAGATGACAACTTGTCAAAACGTACTTGGAAACAAACAAATTAAACTCCTTTCAATAACTATTTATTTTTTAGATGACCTTAAATGTGGTATCCTTTTCCCAACGTGAAATGAGAAAAAGTGGGGGTTAATCACGAAACATATTTGGAATGATATTATTTTGAATACTTCTTTCCTTCCCAGATATTTCTGGTCTATATACATTAACAAGCACATCAGGCGGATTCCTCGAGTGAGTTTACATTCAACAACCTGAAGTAGATCAACCGTTTAAATCATATAGACATTTTTCAAACTGAAAAGTAGCAATATAAAAAGTGACTGTTGTGCGTTACTGTTAAGGAAATAACACTTCCAAAATTCAACAAGCATTTATTTGCCCTCCACTTTACATTAAAGCTTGAGCAGCAAAATGAATATAAAACTGTGAATTAAATTCTCTATTTCTATAAGCCTACACCATGTGTTGAGCTGAACGCATATAGCTTCAAACTCGTCAAGAAGCTTAAACTCAAACATAGAATAACTCGTACGAATATCGTCTTCATCGGGCTTTTGTGTCTAGGTTACTCAGAAGACCACGTCCGCTGGAGAGGACTAGGTAACTTCGGCCTAGGTATGATAATTCATCCAATATTTAAGGCCGTAGCGTACCCTTAGTCGCAATACTTTTTAATCGGAATTTATTTTCCAATTTAGAAGGGCTCGATTGCACGTAATCAGAATTCCTATCAAGTATGATTTGCGATTAATACCAAAACATCTTATTGTATTAAGCTAATCTGCTGTTGAGTACGATAGGAATAATCTACCAGTATTTGATTAGAATTACAGTAAACCACGTACGTGCGCACAGAGATAAAATCATACATCCTGCTCCTAAGATTGTAATCCAGTTTGGAATAGATGATGTATTTAGATAAAATATAAAAATAAGAAATATTGAAACAGGCTAAAAAATATGTCGGAACTTTAACAAAGTCATTCAATTTGGCAATTATGCATTCAAAACTGAAGCCAACAATGAAGCACCAAACACCACACTCAAAAAGTTCATTTTATGGATCACCACAAAAAATAACCGAATCAATTCCGTACAATTACGTAAAGGAATACACGCTTAATTGCACATAGCACGTTTAAAATTTTTAGTTTTCTTAAACAAGTCTTCGCCGAAATTGTTTCTGCCTGCATTTTCATTTTGCATAAAACACTGAATTCATTTCGTCTTATTGATTTTGAAAATATCCTTTCACAACTCACCACACAGAGCCGACAGTGCGTCATTGCTTTGATCCCCGGTAAGAGGTAAATTCTCCAAGCTTAAAGCGCAACTGCTGGCCACTAAGGCTGCTAACACCAGAGCCAATTTCATTTCGAACTACGTCTATGGCTCTAATTCACCTTAACGGTAATTGAGGTTCCTATTGAACTAGCCTTGTTTGATGAAGTGTTTACTCTTTTATAGACTTGAATTAAATTGCTACCGATTAGCGGCGGCATTTGTAATCTAATGAAGCAAGATTATGCCTTGAAATATATTCTAAAAGGGTCTTATCGCCGAATAGCAGTATTTATCGGGCGAATTAATGAGAATCAGATTAAGGTAATACAAGTGTTAAGTGTTGTTGTGTCGATTATTTTGAACACATACTTCGAAATACGAGTACATGGAAAATTATTCGTGTAAACAGGCTCCAGGAAAAACGCAGCTTAAGTCCTTTTAGATTTGGACACACCTTTTTGGAGAACTAATATCATTCGAAATCAGGCAAATATCCTTATATCTTTAGCGAAGACGAAGCATTTAGATCTCGTAGCAAATCATATAGAGACACTCTTTGATACATCCAATGACCCTTGCTTATAATTGCCTGTAAATCTTAGTCTTGCTCCATTCCATTGCGTAAGCAAATAAATACGAGTAAGCGAGTAAGAGTAGAGTCTGTTGTTAAACCTGTTAAATCTTCTAACCCTTAAATCGGCTTCAGCTTTGAGAACAAAAATCTCTGTTAAGTCACATTCGCGAACAGTAGCCTTAGAAAGCGAAACAGTGTGTGCAGCAAGCGCACACCTCGGCTGATTTTGCCTCGCCTTTTTTCGATAATTTCTTGACGCAGCTGCCTTAGTAAGTCAGAGTTATATGCAGCGGTTGTAAGGTATTTGATTCCTTAAAGTCAATCAGGAATATAAATTATTATTGTAGCCATCACTTTTCTGGTGCTTTGAGTGACCTTTGCTTATTTTGGCACGGGCTCTCCTTTCCGATGCCACTCCATGGAATCTCTTTTAGATGTCGGATCAAAGTAAAAGACCATAGTTTCAAAACTCGTTACAATTGATCGAATTACACCTTCTTGGTCCTCGCGGCAAAGCCCTAAAAATTGCTCACAACATTTTACTCGATGCTGTTTTTGCACTGCGCTAAGAATTCGAGGCACCCACCTTGTAAAATTTTTTGTCATATTTAAATGCTCATGTAGGATCCTTAGCACACTTGTTTTGGAAATGCCGGTCTGTGCTATTTCTTTTGTTTTTAGGCGCAGGTCACTTAGAACAATTTCTTCCACTAATTATGTTTGATGTTATTCTGGATTAGTCACCGTCACAGGACCTCCCGCACGTTGGTCATCTTCTAATGATTCTCAACTTAGACAAATTTTTAATTGTTTAAAATGATGGACACAAGCCACCGTATACAGCCACCATTCGTTAAACCTCTTTAGTCAAACATTTTATATAATAACAGCGCGAAACTCAATTTGAGACATTTTTAAAAACAACTTGACTGAATGGTCGCTCTACTACAATGAAACGGATTGAGGCAGCAAGTTGAAACTTTGTGTAAAGCTTTGAAACTTGTCACGGACGCCTGCATAAAGATTTTTGCGAATGCACTCTATTTACTATATGAGGCCAAGAACTCATGGACCGCACTACGTACTATATATGACAATGAATAGACTCTTTTAAATATATCAATTGGAACAACTGAACGCACGAACCGGACAAGTAAAGGGTGTTTCTTTTAGGGCTTTGGTTTTTAAATTGGCAACACTGTTTCTACATATTGTCAGTTTGACAGTTGAATATTGATTTGTGGTTAATACATTTTGCCATTTTACGACGAATAGATTAATGATAGAACAAAGTATGTGGTTCGTGCAAAGTTATTTTGAGAATCATGGTTCGTACATTTTACGGTCGACATAATCGTCCATCGTACCACGTACATTCAGTAAATAATACGCATCCCCAAAGACGCATCCCCTGACAAACAGTGCGAAGAGAAGTTATTGCCGTTGTGGAGCGTAGTGTTGAGGAGAATTGGAGCTATGCCCATTCACTTTGCAGAAGATTTTACGAAAAGTTCCTGTCTTAAAAGCTTGTAAATTTCATCTTGTGCAAAAGTTGAAACCGCTTGAAAATTAAACGTGTCGTAGATTCGGTGAATAGGCCCAAAACATGATTCAGCTTGATGCTCATTTTCCAGGCAAAATTTTGTTCTCCGATGAGGCCCATTTATGGTTAAATGAAATGTAAACAAGCAGAATTGCCGAATTTGGAGTGGAGAAAACCCAGAAGCCTTTGTCGAGACGCATTGAAACTCACTGTTTGGTGTACTTAATGGCAAGTGGAATCATTGGCTCATATTTCTTTAAGAACGATGTCGGCCAGAATGTTACCGTCAATGGAGAGCGCTATAGAAACATGGTGCCTGACTCTTCCTTTCTCAAGTGAATGGCATTGACGTGACAGAGCTTTGGTTTTAACATAGTGGCGAAACAAGCCACACGTGCGCGACACCATATTGCGGGAAAACTTTGCTGAGTGCATAAAACCTCCACGATCCTGTGCTTCATTCGAGCTAGCTGTATGCCGCATTTGCTCGAAATTATATTCAGACACTAATGGCATGTAATTATCTATTAAATAAAGCTAACATCATAGACATTGACGTTAGCCTCAAGTATTTTATTTGATATTAAATATGCATACCTCTAAAAAAAACACCCTTTATAATCAATGAAAATACAAAATATCCCATCATTCTTTGAACATACTTAGACGTGATGGTATAAAAACACCAGCAGCTGATTACATGATTTAGGCACCAAGAAAGAAAATAGGCTCAGAACGTATAAACATACAATTAGTATACAACATCCGAATTGTCCTAAGAATTTTCTGATTCAGTCTTCTGGAGCTTGGAACTCTCGTTTCCAGCACCTCAATATCCACCAATGACTTGGAGTTCTGTTGATCAATTAATAGTCAAGCAAAGTAAGCATAGTAACAAAATTAGTCGTTAAGACTACTGTCAGCCCTTACTGCATCAAACCCAAAATAATTGTTTTAGGGCAGCTTTGGCGCTGACTCTTTATAGGTTGAAATGTTCAGTAAGGATATAGTCAATTTTCTACTCGCTGTTTTTTTTTATCTCAGGACGCAATTAAGTACCAAAGTTTTACCTCGGCAAACACCAGTGAGTTTTTTCTTAAGGCCATTCCGATCATCATGATTAAGGCACAATTTTACCACAAACTGGAGCACCACACTTGGGTGAAGTGTTTCACACTGATCGTTGATTTGTTTATGAGTCTTTAAGTTTTCTTGAAATGTACTTACTGCCAGAATTCGCTACCACGTCTTGTCCACGTCTGGTGAAATTTGTTTCATCTGTTTTTCAAAGCATGTCAAACTAATCTTTTTCTGTAATCATTGATAAAGTATTTGCAAATAATCTCCAATTGGCAAGAGTTGGCTTTTTAGGTTTGAATAAATCATTTTAAATATAACTCACAACGACCAAAAGAGCGTTAAAAGCTCGATATACAAATGTTCAATACATTTTCAGCTATAATATAAGATTACCTAGTGATTGTGCTAAAACCACCGGGAGAATTATCAACAACAACGATAGGCTTTTAGTCACAGTCATCGTCGCCGGAGATCTAAAAACGCAATGAGAGAGAAGTGGGATTCACTCAGAAAGGTGTAAAAAATATATCTTATCAAACGTATCTTTTTTTATTTTATAATAATAAAACAGAAAGTACTTGTTGTCGAGTTAAGAGAACGCGTTTATTACACCTTGCATGATGTAAACAATTTTGAAGATGTTTTTACGAGGATTCTTATATCATCTTTAATTGTTTACCAAGTACGAGGGTCGATATTCTTATCTAAGTACTGGGTTCTTTTGCTCTTTACTATCAGGTGTAGAAATGTCAAATCAGAAGAGAAGCTTCTATTAGCGAAGAACGTTTGCGAATGGTTTTAATACTACAAAAGTGATGAATTCGACATAGAAGACAAGGAATGCCTTGGATCGGTGAAAGAGTTTGAAGGCGCAGAATTGGAGGCAATTCTGGGTCAAGATCTACATATGTCAAACCTAAGAATTTATTGATTTATAACAAATCATTTTTCATTGTTTGTAAAACCTAAGGAATGGAAAAAAAGCAAAGATATTGGATCATATGCGCCCGCGGTAATGCATGAACATCGAAGGCCAAGCCAAAAATCAATTGATCGAACCTCATGCTGTGTATTTTGTGAGAACTTGTAAAACTCTCACATGAGCTCGCTCCTGAATACAGCTAACACATCACACAATAAGTTCGCAGCGTGACAAATAATGCAAGAACTTTAAGGCAAAACTAGACTTTATTTAAAAGTTATAGATTTATTCCAAAATTTCTAAAATTTCGATACCCTTTTAGTCTTCTACCCTGCAAAGCTGGTGTAGAGAAGATTTATACAAAGGCTTTCTTCTCTGTCCGTATGCCCGTACACATGCTAAACTTGCCGAGTAGCTATGTCTAAATCTTGGCTGTGTTATAGAGTACATGATTCTGAGTTCACAGCGACCGGTTTTAGAACCCTAGCTACTATGGTTCCTGAGATCCAGGTAAACTTTTGCAAAATTCAAGGTAGAAGACCTGAAATTGTCGCTTAGTTCCCGGCAAGCTAATTCCATCTTATTTGCAAAATGATTTATCCATGGCTTTAACACTGCAAGCAGGTAGCAGTCACTGGGAGCCATATCTATAGTGCATTTTATCATTGTTGCCAACGACTTGTGACACGATGCGTTATCTCGGTGAGAAAGAACTTTTTCTAAAGACAATGGGATTATCACCGAAAAGCTTTCTGAATTTTGTAGCGAACCGAATGAGTTCCAAGTTCATCTTCTCATGGTGGCAATTTCGAAAAAAAAAACTTCAATTTCGAGTAAGAGTGAGTGAAAGAGGCGCTATGGATATCGGAAGAAAGGGTGGGAAACGTCTTGCATAAATAATAAGGGATGCGAAAGCTCTGAGCAAGAAGGGTGCCACATTTTGATACTTTTCTGTTTGGGTTTTCAGTGTTTCATTTTTGATAGCTCACACGTTATCAACATATGTCAAGTATTAAAATCACGCATACTCAATTAGCGTTGCCATTTTATCATAGGAAGGCCTACATCTAAAAACTACTTATAAAGTAATAAATTTTATTATCAAAATTGGTACTTTGGAAAAAGTGTTTTTTGCGCATTTCGACCTTCTTCCGATAGTCATAATCGATCCATTGGCAAGCCTGACGAATAATCCGATGAGCAATTTCAAGCTACGCGAGAGTTGTCATTGCACCCAGAAAAATATACTGCTTAGTGCGGCTTATGGTCCAGCGGAATTATTGAATTCCACTTGTTTTTAGCGAGATACCAGCCAATATGCTCAAGTGACGCAAAGTTGACTCCCCATATGGACCACTTATAACGTAGTTGACTTTTCCGGCTGATGGAACCGACTTTGCCTTCTTTGGAGGAGATTCACTACCAAAAATCCACTGTTTAGAATATCGTTTGGTCTCTAGCGTATAATAATGTATCCAGGTTTCATCCACGAACCGGCGCAAAATTTCCCGACATTCTCGATTAAGGAGGTCCAAACTCTGCTTCGAGATTGTGAATCTTATCCGCTTAATGTCCATTGTCAGCAATCGCTGTACCCATCGGGCCGACAGCTTTCTTACGTGTAATTTTTCACGTAAAATAGTAATGGCAGTTCCGACACACCTACGGCCTCTGCTACTTCACGCACTTTTGGTTGTCGATCAGCGAGAATGATGTCGTGGACTTTTTCAACGATTTCTTCAGTTGCGTGGGCGCTCATCAAAAACAGATGTACGACCAAGTTTAAATTCGTTAAACCAATATATAACGGTTGTCAATGATGGTGAAAGGTGTCCATCGATAGCATCCAACTTTGTATTTATTTCTTCACATTTTTTTCCATCCAAAAATAAAAAGCGTGATGTGAACGCTAGGCATTATTTGGTCGTCCAACAAGTCGGATAGACAAATCGTAGAGTGTGAACGCCGCTTTAGTTTATTTCTAGACTTTTTATACTTCCACGCTATTTCTAGAATGTCCGGATCGTCAGAATAAGTTAAAGCGGATATAATTCCATTAAGAGTTTTTCTCTCCCATTTTCTTGAAGGAAATTTTAAAGAACTGATATATATACATTCGTATTTCAGTGCCAGAAGTGATCTCCTTGTTGTAATCTTGCATGCCTCTCGAATGTTTCCAAGAAGATAACTCCTTCTTGTCCTTTGTTTCCCTTTAGACATACATACTTGCATTACTTTCCTAACCTTCACTTGAGGTTCTCAATCTTACGAGCACAAAATACATTTTCAATCGGTTTATAATCATATGCCTTTTTAAAATCTAGGATTTGTCGTGAAATTCCCATTTCTCGAAACCAGTGCGGCTCCTCCTGAAGCGCTTTTTTCCAAGGTATCTAGACCTTTTAGAGCACATTTTGTATGATAAGGTGGCATTGCATCAAGATTCCATCTCATTTATTTTATTTCAAATCTCGTAAAAGACTTTTGCACCCTCTCAAGTCGTATTATAATGTTTGCATATTTTGGACACAATATTCAAGGAAAGGACGTACGAGACTTGAACTTCGCGCATGTCAAGTGAAATCTTCCCTTTGAAGATCATGATCACATCAATTTTATTTCTGCTGAATAATTATGATGGCAAATAACATACTATTAATTTTTTTAATTGCTCTTTATACAAAAAGCTCTTATACCCGGGACAGCCGTTTCTTCCTACAAATACTCCTCCGGAACCATTCAACTGATTTTGACTAAACTTACCAAGGTGATCATGTGGACATCGCTGAGTGTCCGTACGTTTTGTTTTTTCAAATCTGACTTATTATTGAGGAATAATCACCGAAAACCCGATTTTCCTATGTGGATCAGACTCACCATCGGGAAATAGTCACCGAAAAACTAATTCTCAATTGATGTCTATGGGAAAAATGTCACGCGCAAAATCGAATTTCCCGGAGGGAAAAATATTCTACGGATTGTTTAAAAACGGCGAAGCCCTTGCCAGTTTACGCTGCGCACCTCTCGCTTCGAACTCATTTTTTTCAGAACTTTCGGACATTTTTCGTCTTTTTATTTTCCAAAAATAATCATAAATATTTAGGCAACTTTTTCGTATAAGGTAATTAGAAATTGATGTTATAACAACTGAGATATTAACGAAAATCTTTCTGATAGACTTACTATAGAAATAAATACATAGGAAAAAATATAGGAGGTAAATAAGACATTGTGTTATAAGCGAATATATTTTTACTTATAAATTGCTTAGATCATGCCAAGGTTGCGTCAAAGAACTAACATTGGGAGACGAACAGTGAATGCCAGACGACACGACAACGAATCGTCCTCCAATCAATCTAATGGCAACAGTGAGGACACACGAATTGTACAAGAATTCCAACGAAATCTGGATAACAAGTCGTACTACATGTGCTCAAATTGCTAGCGTTTAGACTACACGAATACAACTGACAACTAATCTGCAATGCTTGTGTTAAGAATCCAACTAAATTCACACCTGTAAATAACATGTACCCTGGCGACGTTCCATCAGAACTCAAAGAACTGACCATGGTTGAGCAATTGTTATAGCTAGAGTACATCCCGTAATGAGAATACATCAAGTTCGCACATATGGTTCAAATGGACAGTATCATTACTCTGGAAACGTAATCAATGTAGCTCAAGATATACTTCCACCCGCAACTTCACTTCCTGTTGCACCAGATAACTTAGGTATAGTGATCGTCAGACGTGCTGGTATGGATGGTTTTACTGATTTCAGAGTTAGAAAACATGTTGTTCTGAATGCATTGATATGTCTTCAACGAATCAATCCTTTTTATGCTGATGTAGTAATTGACCAAGATCGAATTTCAATTTTACCTGAGGATGGCAATATTGCGAATGATTTACCGTTCATTGAAGATGGAGAAATTCTAGAAAATGAACCTGAAGTTGTAACTATAGAAGAGAATGTTGTCACGTTTGCTCCAAGACCAGGTCAGGAAGCAGCAGTTCAAGCTACGTTAAATTGGCCTACAGCAAACAGTGATCCCATTAACGAATTCCGTCAGAGTGGTTACATTATGCAAGCTTTTCCTCACCTTTTCCCCACTGGTAAATGCGATTTTCTTGACTTCAGTCGTGGTTTCAAAGTAATTTTTCGAGAGTGGTGTGAACATCTCATGAGATTCCGTGACCAACGATTTGCACAAGACCCTCGATTCCGGTTTTTTTGCCTAAATACTATGCAACGCCACGACGCTTGTAGACAGAGCGGTGTACTAGCCAAGACGAGTGACCTTCAAAACGTTCAAAATATCCAACAACTTGCTCAGAAAATTCAACAACAGCCAACTCTCATTAAACGTATTCTGTCTTGGGGTGCAAAGATCCGAGGCACTTCAGCTTACTGGTACCAGTAAGCACAGCATTGTGAGCTTCTTGCTATGGTTAACCAGCTTGGTATCCCGAATCTATTTCTAACACTAAGCGCAGCTGATCTCTGGTGGCCATGTCTCATTCGTCACTATGGGATATCTGACGAACAACGCGACACTTTGAGTGAACATGAATTAGGACGATTGATGCAGAAAAAGTTGAACGAAAACCCAAAACCCCCCGAATTTAAACAGTGAGACAAAAGGGTTCGCTCAGCTCAATTTTTTCAAAGCAGCCCACCTGCATTGAATTCCTAGTTATAAGTGAATGTCTAGGAGATGAAGAAGAAGCGGTTTTAAAGTATAGTCAAAAATGAAGAATCTGGGCAAAAAATGGTTTCAGCAAAGGAATGAATGAAGCCATATTAATTTATTAAAGGAACTGACGTATTTATCTCCAGATTATTTCAAAAATTTTCTTCGGATGGATGGAGGTTATGTGTTGGGAAGGCTTGACTTTGTGCCGTCTGAAAACGATGGCGATACTGACTGGGTATCGATACAGTATATTGAACAAAGTTGGAGTTTGAACACATTTAAGATTTAATTTACTAAGCTGTCCTGTCTGTCCAGCTGTCGAAAAGAAGTTGCCCAACTCTCCCTATATATTTCAACTTCGTCTTCGGCAGAGTTTGTTGTCGTTTGCTTCATACTGTCGATGGCGACTCGAAGCAGCTCGTTCCTCTCCTGCATATGCTGTAACACAGTTTTTTTTTTTTGTCTTTATTTTTGTGTCCTGCGATTCTGTTGCTTCCTAACATATTTAAAATAATTTTTAAACAAAGTAAAAAGTAATTTAAACTAAATTTACTTACGATGTCTTCTTAAACAATGTCACAGTCACTTAAAATATACATCGTGGACAAGCCCGCTTCCTGCGCCTCTTGGTCTTTTAAAAAAATTAAATTTTCAAATTACCACAGGCTTGGAACGTAGACATCGTGTGACGCCGACGAACCTTCTTTCTCGATTGTGGTTTCTCACTTTTTTATTTTTTTTAATACCCGCCTGAAACTTACCTTGATATTTATGATTATTTTTTTTTGATCTTCTAATTTTGCATTGGGATCGATTTTTTTATAACTATCCAGGAGTTTCTCCCATGACTTCTTTTTTTCTTCTCTATCCTTAAATGTATCACCTTTAATTTTCCGCAAAGATGGTAAACGTTTTAAGCACTCGAAAAATTCTGTCCAACCGTCACTGTTCGGAATACTTGCCATTATCTACCTCTTTACTCTATGAATTTCACACACTGAATGACTGGTTCCAGTAAAACTGACAGACCAGTCCACAGACAGTCCAACATGGTATCAGCAACATAAGGCTCCGGCCACAAACCACGAGAAAAATCAAAGTAACTTTGATTTTGGGGAGACCAAAATCTTGTTTTAGTGAGACCAGAAAAATGGTACTAGTACCAGTTCGCAGACGATAGACATCAGCTCGAACGCGTACCATGTTCGAGTGTTTGCGGGCGGCTTAAGAGAATATTTGACATTGTAACAGAGTGTAAAACAGTTGCATTGTGTTCGGTCACCCTTTTTAAATACAGGGAGATGACTGAATTTTTCTATTCCTCGAGATTAGTCTTATTGTCCCATGTAGTTTTGATAAACCCATGCAACTTCTCTGTTAAATTATCTCCACCCATTTGGTGGTTATTTCCCATTGTATTAGGTCGATTCCTTCAGCTGGCAGTTCTATCTGAATTTTTGCTTGTGGATAACATAATTTTCTAAAGCTGCTTGCTCTCCATGTACATTAAGCAGTTCATCGAAAAATCGTCTCCATTGGGTACAACCCTTTCGTTTTCAGAAACGAGCTCCCCATTATCGTTGCGTATATATCCTGACCTTGCTTGTTTTTGTCCCTGCGTACATAGCTCTGTGATGTTCGTAGCACATTCTTCCTGAATCTGAACACACTTTTTCCTTCGTTATTGTCTTTTATATTGAAGAAGGAATTGTACGCCTGTTTTCTTTAGTAGTTTCCAGGGCTTAAAATCCTTGGACATTACTAGGTAAGGTTATGTTAAGGAAGGGGAGTGTGATGGTTGAACATCACTTCCACTCGGAGGCCAAAGGACTCATTGTGAATCCCTTCATTTGTGGAGTACACATACTTTTAACCCGTCCTATCACGTAGTGGCTGAAACCATCCCGTGCTCTTTATGAATTTTAGAAGATCCGATATATCTGCATTTGCTACGTCCCCAATACCCGTGAAGATTTATGGCCCACAATCTTATAGATTTATGGCCCAGTGAAGATGGGCGCCGATTCTGGAAAGCTGGGCAGTGGCGAAGCCGATGTTGAATCCTCGTCGCCGCAGCTCCGGCAGAGATCGCTGGATCCCGAGTTCCTTTTCCGGAACATTGCTCCGATGGGACAGTGTCCTGCGATCACTCCGACGAGCATACGGATCGAGTTTCGGTCCAGCGCCAAGAGCTTCTTTGTTTTACCGATATTAAGCTCTGGTCACGATGATCTTGTCGTGTGACTGTTGTTTCTTGTAAGCCAAGACGAGTTGGCTTCTTTTATTATTGTGTCATTTATGATCCTGTATAATGCACTGATGGGTGGTTGCAGTGACGTGTCCGCTTCACTGATGTCCATTTCAGACCCTTGTCTAGCCAATTCGTCCGCTCTTTCCCTGCGATTCAGCTGTGATCCGGGACCCAGCAGAGTTTGACCCTATAGTGTCTGATGGACTTCAGTGAGTCGCGACATTTCATGACAACCTTTTGTCTCTTTGTACAGAATCCTATCAGTGCAGCCTGGCTGTCTACAAAGACGGTGATATCCGATGGTGGGATATCGGCTGCTTTCTCTATTGCCAAGATCTCTGCTTGGAAGACGCTGCACAAATCAGGGAGTCTAAATGATGCCTGTAAAGGACGGCAGAGTTGAACCCAGCCCCAATGCCTGTGTCTATTTTCGATCCGTCGGTGAAGAGGGTAATCTCGTGGTCGTTGATAACGGCGTTCGATAGCCGGGGAAAAGGATTGGTACTTTTAGATATGGCTGCATGTCCATAGTTGGCTTGTTTCCACAAAGAGGACTCCCTTAGTCCGAGAGCGCTTTTTACAGCGATGCCTTTTATGAATAAATTGGACATTACTAGCTTTTGTTTACTTTTTCCTCACATTTTTTGTCAAATCAAGGTCTTGCTTTGGGAACTTTTCAATTGCTTGGTTTTTTTCCATGGCTTCCTTTACGAAACGTTATTTTCTTGGCCATACTGCTTCGTCGTTAGTTCCTATGGTATTTACCTATAGTAGGGCAGACCTTTCTTCAACTTTTTATTTTTTTCTTTATACATTCTTGTGTTTCGCTCCTGTGAATTTGGATTCGGTCTTCATTTTTGGCGACAAATTTAAACCTAAAAGATCCTTATCGCTAACATTTTTCTGTAATGCCTATCATAGTACGACTCCAATCGCAATGCTCATTGACGAGTTGACTAATCTGGGACCTCAAGTCTGGAGGGCGAAATTTCATTAAGGATAGACGTCCTTATCTTTCTGAAAGGGTCTAATAAATTTCCAGAACTTCTATAATTGACGTGTTTTTAAATACAGTGCTGATCAAACTATTAATCAGAAAAGTCTTTCTTTTTTGTAGAGTTATTTTAAGATTAATTAAAAGAATGTGTACATTGCAAAAAAAAAGGATAAATTTTTTAATTCATAATAACTTTTTATTTGATTTAAAAAAAAAAACGGTTGATCAAAAAAAAATAGGTAAATTTTATTTAAATTTAAAAAATATATTCAAAACTTAATCTTCCATTTTTAATTCATTTTACGTTAATTTGACATTATTACTATTGTAGTTGTTGTTTCAGTAGTCAGAATGACCCCCTTTGTTTTTTATGACGGCATGTATTCGCCTAGGCATAGAGATAATTAATTTGCGGCAAGTTTCAAGAGGAATCGCGTTCCGGGCTTTTAGTATTGCTAACCATAGTTGACTTTTATTTTGGAAAGTTTCCTTGGCCAGTGACCTTTTTAATTCCCCCCACAAAATCGCAATCAAATTGAGGTCAGGGGATTGGGAAGGCCATTCACACACCGATACCTGCTGATGACTCAACCAAGATTTCACATATTTTGATGTAAGCTTTGCTGTCATTGTTATGTTGGAAGTGCCACAGCAGCAGCATGTTGTCTTCCTCATATGGCAACATGGTATTAGCCAATATATCACGATAAACTTCTTTCATCATAAAATTGTCAATATGGACTATAGAACAAACTCCAGGAAAAGCATCCCCATACCATGATTGAACCGCCTCCATGGCTATCAAATTCTTTCCCCTTAGGCCTTCGAACATTTCTCTTGCAATCGGAGCCTAATAAATTTATTTTCGTTTCGTCACTCCACAATATGTTTCGAAACTCTTATGACGTCTCCTCTGTCTAATTCTTTTTCTGCTTAGTAAAGGGACCTTTCAGGCAGCTGGCTCTGTTGTTGCCTTTTGCGGACGGTAGGCGCACTGATGACGTTGTCAATTTCAGCGGCGATTGCTTTTGAAGACTTGAACGGATCGTTTTTCGCCAGCAATATAATCCGATCATCCGTAATATTTTAAGTTTTTCGAGGTCTAACCCATGTTTCTGCTACAGGTGTTCTTCTTAGAGCATTAGCTACGAAATTGACCGACCTATTCAAGCTTTCAGCTATAAATTTAAGCGTTTTCCGTCATTTCTCAAATTTTTGATGACCCGAAGTTCTTCCGGACTGCAATGCTTATTGCGTCCGATCTGTGATGGCAAAACTAATAGAATTTTAATAATTGTAATCGAAATTATTAAAAAGTTTTATTAAATTTAAAACAGAAAAAAATCAAGTAATAAATGGAGTATTTTCACAATCTCTTCTGCAGCACCACAAAAGATAGCAAATGACTTACGTAATACACATTTAAATAAAGGAAATTTATCTGTCCAAGCAACGGTACCGAGAAAATTGTTCGCCTGACATTTCCAGTGATGCCACTGTAGCATAACATAATTACCTACTATTTTGATCAGCACTGTATTTATATCACCCGTGAGGTTTGCACAGCGCCACATCGAATCATTAGGCTTATACATATATGCCGCATCTGAAAAAATTGTAGACCTTCACCTTCTTTTATTAATGAGCCTTCATATAATTGCCTTTTAGTCAAATGAAGTCATTTTTGATTAGTAAACTGGCTCCGCAACAGGGGATTTAAAATACCTACTTCACCATCGAGGCCACAATTTATATGTTTCAACCTTCATTTCGTAATAAGTGCCCATTTGAGACAAATGTCTCCATTGCAATTTCCGCGCAATATATATTTGCAACACTTATTAATATTGAACTTTGGAGTAATAATAATCAAAAATTAATATTTGGTCCTTTTCACAATTTTTTTTTTGAATTTTTAATGTTAATCATTGACACGAACCAGTGTTTCCTTTCGAACAACCGAGCCTTAGCTGAAATGTCATCGCCAACCATTTTTTTTCTCCTACGAACTGTCAACCAGTGTCAACATTACACAAAACACTCAATCTCATAGAAACGCCATATCTCTCGTTCACCCCCTTTGGGTTAATTGTTTTTTAAGCTGTGAGTTGTGATTTTTTTCATTTCTGTTTTTTTTCCTTCGACTTTATTCATACGGGACAAAAAAATCGACGCCATTGTGTATCGAAATAACTCGATTTGATAATTTCATTTCGATCCGACAATGAGTTTGATTAATTTCCTAAACGCAAAACTAAAACCTTCGGTGGAATGTGAAGCCATTTGCGAAGATGGATACAGTGCCTCGAATTTGATAGCCGACGATTTACAACAGCTCAATCGGGGATTTATGGGTTTTAATGTGACCAAGCCACCGGTCGACATTTTCTTCGAATTCCCGAAAGCAATCGATTTGAAAATTATTAAAATCTGGAACACCATCGGGTCGTTGAAGTCGACTGCATTCGAGATACACGGCAAGCTGGGAGGCGTATACGAACGTGTTGGTTATGTACGAGATCTTCGTGGGGATTCGGTAATATTCTGTTACCAGAGTGATTACTCGAGTCGCAGTAGCAATCAGTGCGAAAGGGCGTTTTTCTTCAAGACCGCAAACAAAACTCTTTCGAACTGCACGAGCATCAAGGTGACCATTAAGTCGACCCAGCGTTGTGCACCGGTTTTGCAGAAAATTCAGATTTGGGGCTTGCCGGCTCGCAGTCTAGAGAAGGCGGATCGTGAGTTGGTGAAGACGATTTGGTATGAAGTCACAAATCCACCCGGTAGTCGTGAACGCGAGAAAGGACATCGTTCGCCATCGAGGAATGTTCCCGAATTGTGTGAGTCATCGCATTTGAAAATTCCAGAGGAGTTTCTCGATGCAATCACCTGGGAATTGATGGTCTTCCCTACCGTGTTGCCTTCGGGAAAGGTCGTCGATCAATCGACAATCGATAAACATTCAGAGGTCGAAGCAAAATGGGGTCGTCTTCCATCGGATCCGTTCACTGGACTTGAGTTCACCAATCATCGCAAGGCCATCCTCGACTTGGCCTTGAAAGCACGCATCGAGAAGTTCCTCATGGAGAATTCCGAGCACTTCAAGACAGTTCCACGCACGCTGGGCAGCAGCCGAGTTCGTCGCAGTAAAAATCGTCATGCATCATTGTTCGCAAGCGAGAACGATCTACTAATCATGCCTTCTTCCAAACGACCAAGACTGGAGGATTCATCCTACCGACCAACCATGCCTACCACAACAACTCTAACTTCGAATGCTGATGCTGCCATAGCCATGGCCTTACAACGTGTGACTCGATTCACACACAAACCAGCCGAAATCAAGCGAACCGCCTGCATCGGATGCAAGTCCGACGATCTTGTGTACGAGATTCAGACATGCAAACATCTGGTTTGTCGCGTGTGCCTAGTTCACCTGACCCGGGAGCAAATGTGCACGTGCAAGACGAGCTTTAGATCATGCGACGTGGAGCGATATCACAAGTAAGAGAATGGAAATTGATCACGAGACTTGAGACGCACGGTTTGTTTGTGTTATAGGAACAATTGAAGTTTTCTCTAGATTTTAAGCTCTTCTATCTATTCTAAATATGATATAACAAGATACGTTATTCCCAGGTATTCTCACACTGTTAGTACTGTTAAGCGATCATTTATTAATCATGAAGTTAGTCAGTAGATGTAATGAATATATAGGACGGGATGTAACGTTCAATTGAATTCAAGGCAAACGAAATTTAAACGGATTGAATAAAGTTTCCGCTTTTGAGAAATAGTTCTTACCAAGACCGTTGTTTTATTCACGTTTATGCGTGCGTTTCGGGCTAAGGGTTCTCGGGAATCGACTCGGATATTGGTTTACTGTCTAGGATGGCCTGTGAGAATGAGGAATTTCTATGGAATGAGACAGTGGCGCGGACATGTATTGAGCAATTTTGCTTAATACAGTAACCTCAATTGATATTGCGTGAAAAAAATCGCTCCTTGCATAATCATTCGAAGTTGGCTGAAAACCAAAATTATTTCACCACAGAGCATTCATTGGATTCGGAAATAGCTTTGAAACGGATTACTTTAATAACGCGCTTTGGCTCATGGAGTTGTATTCGAATCTATTCTGGAATAGGAGCAAGCACATTGGTTTCGGATTTTTATCCACACACTTCCTATTTCGAATGGGAAATGTTTGTTTTATATTTATAGAATGACATATGCTGACTTATAAAAGAAAAAATTTTAATAAAATATTTCTGCTACACTGTCGTTCCGTACTGTACTGTAGAAGATTAAACTATTTTTGACATTTGACGCATTAATTTGAAATTTAAAATTATTTTGGCGTTCGAGCTCCTCATTTCGTCAATTTTTTTATTTATTAAAAATGGAAAACTCTAGGGAAAGCTCGACGCCAACTCCAAGGAACAAGCACCGCAGTCTAGGTTTGAAGAAAAGCCTGGCGAAAATAAAGAAAACACCTCTTAGCGACGTAAAGGTTAACTACAACTCTCTTCGCGAGAACCTTTCATCGAACACGACTTCTCCGTCCACTCCTTGTGGTCCAGAATCATTACAACCCCAGATGGCAGCTTCTACATCACATTGTAGGCCATATTGCCTGTCACTTAGTCGTCGAGTGCGCGAGAGATATAAAAAGAAGAGACTTGAGTTCACCGCGCAAGAAACAGAGACGTCTTCGGTCCCCAAGAGCGCTACTATTTCGGATCACGTACTATGTATAGATCAATCAGGAAAAGCTGGTAGGCTACAAGCAACAGACAACCCAATTGAAGTCGCAGTTCTGGGTGATAGCAATATTTTAACACATCAAAACGCCCCCACGATTAGCGATGACGAAGAATATCTCATCAAAGAACTCACAGCCAAAGAAGATTTACTCAAATCCCATCGGAAGCACCAAGAAGCTGTACGGGAGCTACAAGCAACCATCAATAAATGGAAAACCGCATTCCAGGACTCGCTCTCCGAGCTATCTGCAAAAGCTGAACCGAAAATGGAGATCGAGGATCTACTAGCCCACCTTGGCATCGCTCCTGAGATGATCAACTATATCGACACTTAGACATTTAAGAATTAGAAGTAAACATTTTATTTAGAGTTCGCAAGTGTTTTTTAGTATTTGTGGGGCCTAATCGGCTTGTCTGGGTCAAAGAGCTTCGGATCCTTGATGAAAGCCAAGTCTTTGTGGTAGTACGGCATCATCGCACAGTTTTGAGCGTGTATTATCGCCTTCTCGACTTGGGTTTGTTTCTCTTGGCAGAGGCCGGTTATATGCCGGCCGTAGATGCGACCGGTGTACGGGCTTTGGAATTGCGATAGGAGCTTCACGTTCTTGTAGTTGGGTGTTATATTAAGCCGGCAGAGGATGCATTGTTGTTTTTCCTTTTCGAAGGGGTTTGGTATGTCAATGGGATCGTCGGGATTTTGTGCAGGTTCGGTTGGGGTTAAGTTCCTGGGGGTTACGGAGAACGTCCGTGTGATGGTTGACAGTTTATTGACTGAAACTGAAATGAGAGTGGTTAAATTGGTTGTGATTTGATTGTCATTGTTACCATTTTGCACAATTGGCCTGAGCAGACGGAACATTCTGCAATTCTTGTATTTGCACTTTCACAAGTACTTCGGTTGCTTAGAGTCAGCTGTCGATTGTTATGTCAGATGTCATGTACTTCAGAGTTGTCAGATGTTCACGGACAGTGAGTTCCTTCAGGGTCTTCTTTGTTTTTACCAAATGGGCGCGTGCAGCACTTTATAAAATTCAAAATTGTAACGCAAACTAGGTTTAAAGCACACCAACGCTCTATTATCAGCAAACGAAGAATTCAAACTTGTCGAGGTCTTAGAGATCGTTTTACTTCATATTTAAATTGAGTTAAGTTCCTCTTTTAACCTGCTCTTCGAATGTTAGACGAGTGACAAAGAAAGTAATTTGAAGGTAAGAGATCAAAGGATCGCGGAGGCCAGTCCACAGGTCCATTACGTGAAATAATGCTCTCAACAAATATTACCGTTGATGGTATCGAGCGCTGTGTGGCATGTTGCGCCATCTTGTGGAAACCAAAGCTCTATCACGTCAATGCCATTCAACTGAGGAACGAAGTCCTTAAAGAAATATGGGCCTATAATTCCACCAGCCCATAAAGCACGCCAAACAGTGAGTTTTAATGGTTGTAAGGCGTCTCGACAAAGGCTCCTGGGTTTGCTCCACTCCAAATCCGACAATTTTGGTTGTTTCCATATCCATTTAACCAATCGCAGAACGAAATTTTGCATTGAAAATGGGGATCAAACCGAAACATGTTTTCGGCCCATTCATTGAACCTACGATGCGTAGAATGGTCACGTGGTTTCAGCTCTTGCGCAAGCTGAATCTTATAAGCTTTTAGGCAAGATCTTTCCGTAAAATCTTCCACAAAGTGAATTCAGAATTGTCTTGGGCTCAAATCGAAGATATGTATGGTTTCAACCAGACTCTGTGGCAACTCACAAAACATGACCTTTTTGGGTTTATTGTAAAAAAAAAAATCCTGGACTTATTATTTCACATTTTAATGATATGAACTGGCCACAAATATTAAATAATTTGCTAATTTGCCGCTGTTGGATTTATAACCAAAGTAAGAGATGGAGATGTAAGCAAAGGATGGTATTCAAGCATATAACCCTTAAGCTCTTAATGTTTTGAAAACGAAAATTATCTAGCTAGGCAATTAGGCAATACAAGAGACGTGATATATTATAAGTACACAGATGATATGGACATTGTTGGACGAACACAGTGAGACTGAAGACGTTTGAAAGCATTGAAGCATGAAAGCTTTGATGCTTTCATCATAGGAAAACGTCTTGACCGACGTCTTGACCAGAATGTAAATTTCGACAGCTATAACTTTGAAGCAACCAATAATTTTCTCTACGTTGGTTAACGAGTATCAAATAGAAACGACTTTAGCGCCCAGAATAGACGTAGAATAAATCTTGCCCGTCGTTTTTCCTATGGGCGCCAGAATCCACTCAGAAGTAAAACGCTCTCTCGAAAAAAAAAGATTACTCTTTAAAAAAAGCTTAAAAATCCCAGTCCCCCTCTTTGAACATGAAGTTAGTCAGGCGTGTGTATGATTTCAACCTCTATGGAGGAAGATTTCAAAACTCCGAGGAAATAGTCAAATAGTCAAATTAGTGGCATCTCAAATTACATGGGTAGACTGCTAGACCTGATTTTTACAACAGACTCCCTTAGTTCCTCTGTTTCAATTTATCTCCTTTCCCTATCAACCATCGACAACCACCATTCTCCCCTACTTCCCTATTTTTTTTACAACTCTGCATCCCTGAACACTTCCCCTCCAGCGTTTGTCTTACGACTTCCACAAAGCAACTTTCAACCGAATCAATGAATATCTCAATACCCCCCCTTTAATTTTTTCAGCCTTACTATGAATGACACCATATCCATTTTCTACAGAAAAATATTTAATTCTATTTTTCTTTTGGTTCCCCTTTCCCGATCCAAACATTTATCTACCTTCCCTCATTTGTATAATCGCAGGCTCCGTTCTCTAACAAACAAAAGAAAAAACCTGTGGACAAACTTCCTTAGTACTCAATCCCCCAATGACTTTTCCAACTATATTGGTACTTATCTGCAATTCACCGAGCTGTATAACTCTCTCTACGAACGCCATTTGATCGAAACGCAAACCAATCTTATAAACGATAGTTCTCCTTTCAGTTTGTCAACTACAAAAAGAAACCTGATGGCTACCCAACTTGAAGGTAAGTAACTTCAATGGCGAAACCTCGATGGTGATGATAGTGACGATGGTGATGATGGTGATGATGGTGATGATGGTGATGATGGTGATGATGGTGATGATGGCGATGATGGCGATGATGGCGATGACTGTGATGATGGTGATGATGGTGAGGACGGTGATGATGGCGATGATGGTGATGATGGTGATGATGGTGATGATGGTGATGATGGTGATGATAGTGACGATGGTGATGATGGTGATGATGGTGATGATGGTGATGATGGTGATGATGGTGATGATGGTGATGATGGTGATGTGGTGATGTGGTGATGATGGCGACAATGGTGATGATGGTGATGATGGTGATGATGGTGATGATGGTGATGATGGTGATGATGGTGATGATGGTGATGATGGTGATGATGGTGATGTGGTGATGTGGTGATGATGGCGACAATGGTGATGATGGTGATGATGGCGATGATGGCGATGACTGTAATGATGGTGATGATGGTGAAGACGGTGATGATTGCGATGATGGTGATGAGTGCGGTGATGGTGACAGTGGAGATTATGGTGATGATGGTAATGAGGGTGGCGATAGTGACGATGGTGATGATTCTTATGATGGTGATGATGGTGAAGACGGTGATGATGGCGATGATGGTGATGATGGTGATGATAGTGATGATGGTGATGATGGCGATGATGGTGATGATGGTGATGATGGTGATGATGGTGATGATGGTGATGATGGTGATGATGGTGATGATGGTGATGATGGTGATGATGGTGATGATGGTGATGATGGTGATGATGGTGATGATGGTGATGATGGTGATGATCGTGATGATGATGATGATGGTGATGATAGTGATGATGGTGATGATGGTGATGATGGTGATGATGGTGATGATGGTGATGATGGTGATGATGGTGATGATGGTGATGATGGTGATGATGGTGATGATGGTGATGATGGTGATGATGGTGATGATGGTGATGATGGTGATGATGGTGATGATGGTGATGATGGCGATGATGGCGATGATGGCGATGACTGTGATGATGGTGATGATGGTGAGGACGGTGATGATGGCGATGATGGTGATGATGGTGATGATGGTGATGATGGTGATGATGGTGATGATGGTGATGATGGTGCTTTATTTGGACTGCGTCAGAAAAGATGGTTACAGTCAAGAAAGATGGTTACATGGTTTATATACAATTTGAGTATCGGAACATAATTCCGCAATTGGAAACTTTCGGGTGGATATCACGATCAGATTAAGCAGTACTGTATTGATAATATATAAATTATATAGATACATGAATACAGTGGTGTTATGTATTGGCACTTTTTCAAACGTGCTGAAGGAAAAACTTCCCAGAGAGAACTCCCAGAACGACCTTAATTTTTGTGTCCGGCGTGGAACGCTGTTGAACAGACAGGGTGTCTATTTATATAGCACTCCTATTTTACGTTTTGCCGTTTTAAGGCAAGAGAATTAAAACTGCCGATGTTTGTTTGGGTGTCTAATTAATTCTGATTTTTATTGTGGACTGCTTGGGTTTTTATATCCCGAGTCGTCCATTAGCTTTCAACTGCATACATTTGAATGGGCGTTACTTATCCCATATGAAACGTTTGTCATTTCGTTGTTTTTATTTTTGTTTTGTTTTAGCTGCTTATGCTGCCGAATGTAGGTCATCAGGCAAATGCACTTATAATTGCATGCTCAGCATATTCGAAGGCACTTGTTGTTGAGTGCAGCAATGCGGGTAATGTGCGGTTACATAACATCGTAATGTGTCATCACATAACAGTGGTGACAAAGGAAATCATACACTATTAATAATTTTGCCTACACCACCATTGCCATCGGCTTCATTGCCATCATCACCATCATCACCATCATCACCATCATCACCATCATCACCATCATCACCATCATCCCCACCATCACCATCATCACCATCATCACCATCATCAACATCATCACCATCATCACAGTCATCGATATCATCACCATCATGACCATCATCACAATCGTCACTATCGCCACCCTCATTACCATCATGACCATAATCTCCACTGCCACCATCACCGTACTCATCACCATCATCTCCACCGTCATCATCGTCACCCTCATCAGCATCATCATCATAATCGCACTCATCACCGTCTTCACCATCATCACCATCATCACAGTCATCACCATCATCACCATCGTCACTATCATCACCATCATCACCATCATCACCATCATCACCATCATCACCATCATCACCATCATCACCATCATCACCATCATCACCATCGTCACCATCATCACCATCATCACCATCATCACCATCATCACCATCATCACCATCATCACCATCATCACCATCATCACCATCGTCACCATCATCACCATCATCGCCATCATCACCGTCCTCACCATCATCACCATCATCACCATCATCACAGTCATCACCATCATCACCATCATCACCATCATCACCATCATCACCATCATCACCATCATCACCATCGCCACCATCATCACCACCATCACCATCATCACCATCATCACCATCATCACAATCATCACCATCATCACCATCATCACCATCATCACCATCATCACCATCATCACCATCATCACCATCATCACCATCATCACCATCATCACCACCATCACCATCATCACCATCATCACCATCATCACCATCATCACCATCATCACCATCGTCACCATCATCACCATCATCGCCATCATCACCGTCCTCACCATCATCACCATCATCACAGTCATCACCATCATCACCATCATCACCATCATCACCATCATCACCATCATCACCATCATCACCATCATCACCATCATCACAATCATCACCATCATCACCATCGCCACCATCATCACCACTATCACCATCATCACCATCATCACCATCATCGCCATCATCGCCATCATCACCATCATCACCATCATTACAGTCATCGCCATCATCCCCATCATCACCATAATCACCATTGTCGCCATCATCACCATCATCGCAATCATCACCGTCTTCACCATCATCACCATCATTACAGTCATCACCATCATCACCATTGTCGCCATCATCACCATCATTACCATCACCACCATCATCACCATCATCACCATCATCACCATCATCACCATCATCACCATCATCACCATCATCACCATCATCACCATCATCACAATCATCACCATCATCACCATCGCCACCATCATCACCATCATCACCATCATCACCATCATCACCATGATCACCATCATCACCATCATCACCATCATTACAGTCATCGCCATCATCGCCATCGTCACCATCATCACCATCATCACAATCATCACCATCATCACCATCGCCACCATCATCACCACCATCACCATCATCACCATCATCACCATCATCACCATCGTCACCATCATCACCATCATCGCCATCATCACCGTCCTCACCATCATCACCATCATCACAGTCATCACCATCATCACCATCATCACCATCATCACCATCATCACCATCATCACCATCATCACCATCATCACCATCATCACCATCATCACAATCATCACCATCATCACCATCATCACCATCATCACCATCATCACCATCATCACCGTCTTCACCATCATCACCATCATTACAGTCATCGCCATCATCGCCATCATCACCATCATCACCATTGTCGCCATCATCACCATCATTACCATCATCACCATCATCACCATCATCACCATCATCGCCATCATCACCATCATCACCATCATCACCATCATCACCATCATCACAATCATCACCATCATCACCATCATCACCATCATCACCATCATAAGAATCATCACCATCGTCACTATCGCCACCATCATCACCATCATCACCATCATCACCATCATCACCATCATCACCATCATCACCACCATCACCATCATCACCATCATCACCATCATCACCATCATCGCCATCATCACCATCATCACTATCATCACCATCATCACCATCATCGCCATCATCACCGTCTTCACCATCATCACCATCATAAGAATCATCACCATCGTCACTATCGCCACCCTCATTACCATCATCACCATAATCTCCACTGTCACCATCACCGCACTCATCACCATCATCGCAATCATCACCGTCTTCACCATCATCACCATCATTACAGTCATCGCCATCATCGCCATCATCACCATCATCACCATTGTCGCCATCATCACCATCATCACCATCATCACCACATCACCATCATCACCATCATCACCATCATCACCATCATCACCATCATCACCATCATCACCATCATCACCATCATCACCATCATCACCATCGTCACTATCATCACCATCATCACCATCGTCACTATCATCACCATCAGTACCATAATCTCCACCGTCACCATCGTCACCCTCATCAGCATCATCATCATAATCGCTCTCATCACCATCGTCACTATCATCACCATCATCACCATCATCACCATCATCACCATCATCACCATCATCACCATCGTCACCATCATCACCATCATCACCATCATCACCATCATCGCCATTATGACCATCATCTCCATCATCACCATCATAACCATCGTCACCATCCCACCATCATCACCATCAACACCATCCTCACCATCATAACCACCATCATAACCACCATCACAATCATCACCATCATCACCATCATCACCATCATCACCGCCATCACCATCATCATCATCATCATCGTCATCACCATCATCACCATCATCACAATCATCACCATCATCGCCGTCTTCACCATCATCACCATCATCACCACCATAATCATCATCACCATCATCACCATCATCACCATCATCACCATCCTCACCATCATCACCACCATAATCATCATCACCATCATCACCATCATCACCATCATCACAGTCATCACCATCATCACCATCATCACCATCATCACCATCATCACCATCATCACCATCATCACCATCATCACCATCATCACAATCATCACCATCATCACCATCGCCACCATCATCACCACCATCACCATCATCACCATCATCACCATCATCGCCATCATCACCATCATCACCATCATTACAGTCATCGCCATCATCGCCATCATCACCATCATCACCATTGTCGCCATCATCACCATCATCACCATCATCGCAATCATCACCGTCTTCACCATCATCACCATCATTACAGTCATCGCCATCATCGCCATCATCACCATCATCACCATTGTCGCCATCATCACCATCATTACCATCATCACCATCATCACCATCATCACCATCATCACCATCATCACCATCATCACCATCATCACAATCATCACCATCATCACCATCATCACCATCATCATCATCATCACCATCATCACCATCATCACCATCATCACCATCATCACCATCATCACCATCATCACAATCATCACCATCATCACCATCGCCACCATCATCACCACCATCACCATCATCACCATCATCACCATCATCGCCATCATCGCCATCATCACCATCATTACAGTCATCGCCATCATCCCCATCATCACCATCATCACCATTGTCGCCATCATCACCATCATCGCAATCATCACCGTCTTCACCATCATCACCATCATTACAGTCATCGCCATCAACGCCATCATCACCATCATCACCATTGTCGCCATCATCACCATCATTACCATCATCACCATCATCACCATCATCACCATCATCACCATCATCACCATCATCACCATCATCACCATCATCACCATCATCACCATCATCACCATCATCACCATCATCACAATCATCACCATCATCACCATCGCCACCATCATCACCATCATCACCATCATCACCATCATCACCATGATCACCATCATCACCATCATCACCATCATTACAGTCATCGCCATCATCGCCATCATCACCATCATCACCATCATCACAATCATCACCATCATCACCATCGCCACCATCATCACCACCATCACCATCATCACCATCATCACCATCATCACCATCATCACCATCATCACCATCGTCACCATCATCACCATCATCGCCATCATCACCGTCCTCACCATCATCACCATCATCACAGTCATCACCATCATCACCATCATCACCATCATCACCATCATCACCATCATCACCATCATCACCATCATCACAATCATCACCATCATCACCATCATCACCATCATCACCATCATCACCATCATCACCATCATCACCACCATCACCATCATCACCATCATCACCATCATCACCATCATCACCATCGTCACCATCATCACCATCATCGCCATCATCACCGTCCTCACCATCATCACCATCATCACAGTCATCACCATCATCACCATCATCACCATCATCACCATCATCACCATCATCACCATCATCACCATCATCACCATCATCACAATCATCACCATCATCACCATCGCCACCATCATCACCACCATCACCATCATCACCATCATCACCATCATCACCATCATCACCATCGTCACCATCATCACCATCATCGCCATCATCACCGTCTTCACCATCATCACCATCATCACCATCATTACAGTCATCGCCATCATCGCCATCATCACCATCATCACCATTGTCGCCATCATCACCATCATTACCATCATCACCATCATCACCATCATCACCATCATCACCATCATCACCATCATCACCATCATCACCATCATCACAATCATCACCATCATCACCATCATCACCATCATCACCATCATCACCATCATCACCATCATCACCATCATCACCATCATCACCATCATCACAATCATCACCATCATCACCATCGCCACCATCATCACCACCATCACCATCATCACCATCATCACCATCATCGCCATCATCGCTATCATCACCATCATTACAGTCATCGCCATCATCCCCATCATCACCATCATCACCATTGTCGCCATCATCACCATCATCGCAATCATCACCGTCTTCACCATCATCACCATCATTACAGTCATCGCCATCAACGCCATCATCACCATCATCACCATCATCACCATTGTCGCCATCATCACCATCATTACCATCATCACCATCATCACCATCATCACCATTACCACCATCATCACCATCATCACCATCATCACCATCATCACCATCATCACCATCATCAGCATCATCACCATCATCACAATCATCACCATCATCACCGTCGCCACCATCATCACCATCATCACCATCATCACCATCATCACCATGATCACCATCATCACCATCATCACCATCATCACCATCATTACAGTCATCGCCATCATCGCCATCATCACCATCATCACCATCATCACAATCATCACCATCATCACCATCGCCACCATCATCACCACCATCACCATCATCACCATCATCACCATCATCACCATCATCACCATCGTCACCATCATCACCATCATCGCCATCATCACCGTCCTCACCATCATCACCATCGCCACCATCATCACCATCAACACCATCATCACCATCATCACCATGATCACCATCATCACCATCATCACCATCATTACAGTCATCGCCATCATCGCCATCATCACCATTATCACAATCATCACCATCATCACCATCGCCACCATCATCACCACCATCACCATCATCACCATCATCACCATCATCACCATAATCACCATCATCACCATCATCACCATCGTCACCATCATCACCATCATCGCCATCATCACCGTCCTCACCATCATCACCATCATCACCATCATCACCATCATCACCATCATCACCATCATCACCATCATCACCATCATCACCATCATCACAATCATCACCATCATCACCATCATCACCATCATCACCATCATCACCATCATCACCACCATCACCATCATCACCATCATCACCATCATCACCATCATCACCATCATCGCCATCATCACCGTCCTCACCATCATCACCATCATCACAGTCATCACCATCATCACCATCATCACTATCATCACCATCATCACCATCATCACCATCATCACAATCATCACCATCATCACCATCGCCACCATCATCACCACCATCACCATCATCACCATCATCACCATCATCACCATCATCGCCATCATCACCATCATCACCATCATTACAGTCATCGCCATCATCGCCATCATCACCATCATCACCACTGTCGCCATCATCACCATCATCACCATCATCACCATCATCGCAATCATCACCGTCTTCACCATCATCACCATCATTACAGTCATCGCCATCATCACCATCATCACCATTGTCGCCATCATCACCATCATTACCATCATCACCATCATCACCATCATCACCATCATCACCATCATCACCATCATCACCATCATCACCATCATCACCATCATCACAATCATCACAATCATCACCATCGCCACCATCATCACCATCATCACCATCATCACCATCATCACAATGATCACCATCATCACCATCATCACCATCATTACAGTCATCGTCATCGTCGCCATCATCACCATCATCACCATCATCACAATCATCACCATCATCACCATCGCCACCATCATCACCACCATCACCATCATCACCATCATCACCATCATCACCATCATCGCCATCATCACCATCATCACCATCATTACAGTCATCGCCATCATCGCCATCATCACCATCATCACCATTGTCGCCATCATCACCATCATTACCATCATCACCATCATTACAGTCATCGCCATCATCGCCATCATCACCATTATCACAATCATCACCATCATTACAGTCATCGCCATCATCCCCATCATCACCATCATCACCATCATCACCATTGTCGCCATCATCACCATCATCGCAATCATCACCGTCTTCACCATCATCACCATCATTACAGTCATCGCCATCAACGCCATCATCACCATCATCACCATTGTCGCCATCATCACCATCATTACCATCATCACCATCATCACCATCATCACCATCACCACCATCATCACCATCATCACCATCATCACCGTCATCACCATCATCACCATCATCAGCATCATCACCATCATCACAATCATCACCATCATCACCGTCGCCACCATCATCACCATCATCACCATCATCACCATCATCACCATGATCACCATCATCACCATCATCACCATCATCACCATCATTACAGTCATCGCCATCATCGCCATCATCACCATCATCACCATCATCACAATCATCACCATCATCACCATCGCCACCATCATCACCACCATCACCATCATCACCATCATCACCATCATCACCATCATCACCATCGTCACCATCATCACCATCATCGCCATCATCACCGTCCTCACCATCATCACCATCGCCACCATCATCACCATCAACACCATCATCACCATCATCACCATGATCACCATCATCACCATCATCACCATCATTACAGTCATCGCCATCATCGCCATCATCACCATTATCACAATCATCACCATCATCACCATCGCCACCATCATCACCACCATCACCATCATCACCATCATCACCATCATCACCATAATCACCATCATCACCATCATCACCATCGTCACCATCATCACCATCATCGCCATCATCACCGTCCTCACCATCATCACCATCATCACCATCATCACCATCATCACCATCATCACCATCATCACCATCATCACAATCATCACCATCATCACCATCATCACCATCATCACCATCATCACCATCATCACCACCATCACCATCATCACCATCATCACCATCATCACCATCATCACCATCATCGCCATCATCACCGTCCTCACCATCATCACCATCATCACAGTCATCACCATCATCACCATCATCACTATCATCACCATCATCACCATCATCACCATCATCACCATCATCACAATCATCACCATCATCACCATCGCCACCATCATCACCACCATCACCATCATCACCATCATCACCATCATCACCATCATCGCCATCATCACCATCATCACCATCATTACAGTCATCGCCATCATCGCCATCATCACCATCATCACCACTGTCGCCATCATCACCATCATCACCATCATCACCATCATCGCAATCATCACCGTCTTCACCATCATCACCATCATTACAGTCATCGCCATCATCACCATCATCACCATTGTCGCCATCATCACCATCATTACCATCATCACCATCATCACCATCATCACCATCATCACCATCATCACCATCATCACCATCATCACCATCATCACCATCATCACAATCATCACAATCATCACCATCGCCACCATCATCACCATCATCACCATCATCACCATCATCACAATGATCACCATCATCACCATCATCACCATCATTACAGTCATCGTCATCATCACCATCATCACCATCATCACAATCATCACCATCATCACCATCGCCACCATCATCACCACCATCACCATCATCACCATCATCACCATCATCACCATCATCGCCATCATCACCATCATCGCCATCATCACCATCATCACCATCATTACAGTCATCGCCATCATCGCCATCATCACCATCATCACCATTGTCGCCGTCATCACCATCATCACCATCATCGCAATCATCACCGTCTTCACCATCATCACCATCATTACAGTCATCGCCATCATCGCCATCATCACCATCATCACCATTGTCGCCATCATTTTTTTTTTTTTTTTTTTTTTTTTTTTTTTTTTTTTTTTTTTTTTTTTATATCTTTTACATTCATTAGTATCTGCAAAGCTTTATGAGCTTGTCTGCAGAAGATTAATTACAAAATATGTACATATTAAAGTTTATCTTAAGTTCCTATTTATACAATTCTTTTCTTTTCTTTTCAACATTATAACATTAACAATTTTAGGTTTTAAACGTTTGAATTCAAGTAAAATTGCTGAGCTTTTTTTAATAACATTAGCTTTGAAAGGTTTCGAAAATCACTGGGTAGTTCGTTGAATATTGTTGGTACTGCAAAGTTATATTTCCGCCGGCCATATGCACTCCAGTATCTCGGAACGGTGTATCTGTCTTGCTGTCTTCTTCTGGTGTTAAAAGTTTGCTGTGTTGGGATTTTGAAGGTGCTGTCATCTTTGAATTGTTTTAAGATTTCTAGTTTATAGAGTTGCTCAATCGTCAGAAATTTTATGCGGTTATGAGTGGGGTATTCGTCAACTTGTTGCCGTAGAGTCGACGTACAAACAATTTTTTGTATCCGAGCTTGCATCGCTTGAAGCTTTTGTAGTTGTGGGGCATTTCCCCAGGCTAATATACCAAACCTTAGGTGCGATTCAACTAGGCCAAAATAGCATTGTCGTAGAACGTCGTTCGTGCATCTGTAGCTTAGATGGTATAGAGCGTATGCGGACTGTCGAAGTTTTTTTGTTAAAGCCTGTATGTGGTAGCTCCATTTCAGATTATAGTCTACGATCACTCCCAGGTATTTGTACGTTGATACGTTATCGATATATATTGAACAACGATCTTCTGTTTGTATCTCTAGGTGATTTCCTGCTGTATGTAAACAGTCCGAGTTGTGTATTTTGATGTTTATTCTGTGCTTCATAATATGTGGTGGTCGGATATGCATAACTTTAGTCTTTTTAGCGTTTATGATAAGCCCGTGGTCATGACACCATGTCATTACTGCGTTAAATTCTAACTGCATGATTGCTTCCGCGGCTTCGATGTTTTTATGGCTGACTATGATGGCTGTGTCATCAGCATATGCATAGCCCGTCCCTTTTTTAAGAACTGATATCAAGTTATTTACATAAATTATAAAGATAAGAGGACCTAATTTCGAGCCTTGTGGAACTCCATATTTAGAATCCTCTTCCTCGCTATATTTATCCATTATTTTTACTTTATATTTTCTGTCTTTCAGATAGTTTTCGAACCACCTCAATATAGGTCCTCGTACACCGATTTTGTCTAGTGTTAGTAAAATATTTTTATGACACAGCGTATCAAAAGCTTTTTTGAAATCAATGAATAAAACTATTACATTGTGGTTCTTGTCGAGGCTGTTGTTTATTCTATTCGTAAAGTCTCCAAGTAATCGATTTATGCTTTTATTTTGTCTAAACCCAAACTGATTGTTTTCTAGCATTTTGTATTTTTCGACATATTGGTAGAGCCTCCTAGCCACGATTTCTTCTAACACTTTATCTATTGCCGAAAGGATTGAGATTGGCCTATAGTTTGAGATTTCGTTTTGTTTACCATCCTTATGTATGGGGCGAACAATTGATATTTTTAGCATTTGTGGAACAAAAGATTGCTCTAAGCTCATATTAACTATTTTTGTTATTATTGGAGCCAGTACCTTTGAGTTATATTTAAGATCTTTGGGCCTTATACCATCTAATCCCGCAGATTTACTTTCCTTAAGCGAGCTTAGGATATTTTCTATTTCTACTATCGTGGCTTCTTCCAGATACATTGATCGTTGTGCAGTAATCGTTGTACCTAGATAAGTTTTGCGTTCGCATCTATGTATTGTAGTTTTTATTTCTTGTGATAGTTTGCTAGCGAATTTGTTAGCAAGGACATCAAATGGTTTCTCGTTTGTAAAATTTTTTACTAAAACATCGTCTAGATTGTTATATTTCTTGCCTAGTATTGTGTTGACGAGTTTCCAGGTTTCTCTAGGATTTTTGTTTGCTTTTTGGAACTGCTGTTTATAGTACGCTGCTTTAGTAATGTTGATTTTTTTATTCAGGTCATTTCGAAATTTTTTAAATTCCTTTTCATAATCTTGGTTTCTCCTATTGTTTTTGTACCTCCTATATAGCCGATCTCTCTCCAGACATGCGTTTCTTAGCTCATAGGTCATCCAATTATGTTCATTATTTCTTGTCTTTTTTCCTCTCTTGACCGCTGATGATTCCATTAGCCTAGTGATTGTTGTTGTGAATTGCGTGTAGAGTTCATTAACGTCAGTGATTTCATTAAGATGTTCCCAGTTGTATTGATTGATCTTTTGTGACAAAATCTGATTACTGATATATAAGTTTTTTGGCATATCCCTTTGAGTATGTTCGGTGTTATTGTTATTTAAAAGTGCACAGTAGATACCAAAATGATCAGAAACATTTAGTTCAGCCACTGCAGATTTGATCTCCTTGTGCTTCGTACGTATCAAACAATGATCAATTAGTGTTTTACTGTTTCTGTCTACATCTACGCGTGTTGCTGATGAAATTGCGTTTATAAGTCCTTTCGATGCTATCATAGATAGGTAGTTATTAACTGTAGGATGGTGAGAGTCAATCGTGTTTATGTTTACGTCACCAATAATAATTAATGTTTGTTTTTTTTCTATTGTATCGATGTTGTCACTGAGTTCTGTGATGAAGTGGTTAGGGTTTAGTTTCGGGGGTCTGTATACTGCAAACATTGTTGCATCAAGGTCTTTAAGTTTGACATTTAATATAATATATATCATCACCATCATCACCATCATCACCATCATCGCAATCATCACCGTCTTCACCATCATCACCATCATTACAGTCATCGCCATCATCGCCATCATCACCATCATCACCATTGTCGCCATCATCACCATCATCACCATCATCACCATCATCACCATCATCACCATCATCACCATCATCACCATCATCACCATCATCACCATCATCACCATCATCACCATCATCACCATCATCACAATCATCACCATCATCACCATCGCCACCATCATCACCATCATCACCATCATCACCATCATCACCATCATCACCATCATCACCATCATCACCATCATCACCATCATCACCATCATCACCATCATCACCATCATTACAGTCATCGCCATCATCGCCATCATCACCATTGTCGCCATCATCACCATCATCACCATCGCCACCATCATCACCATCATCGCCATCATCACCATCATCACCATCATCACCATCGCCACCATCATCACCATCATCACCATCATCACCATCATCACCATCATCACCCTCATTACCATCATCACCATAATCTCCACTGCCACCATCACCGTACTCATCACCATCATCTCCACCGTCACCATCGTCACCCTCATCAGCATCATCATCATAATCGCACTCATCACCGTCTTCACCATCACCGTACTCATCACCATCATCTCCACCGTCACCATCGTCACCCTCATCAGCATCATCATCATAATCGCACTCATCACCGTCTTCACCATCATCACCATCATCACAGTCATCACCATCATCACCATCGTCAGTATCATCACCATCGTCAGTATCATCACCATCGTCAGTATCATCACCATCATTACCATCATCACCATCATCACCATCATCACCATCATCACCATCATCACAATGATCACCATCATCACCATCATCACCATCATTACAGTCATCGTCATCGTCGCCATCATCACCATCATCACCATCATCACAATCATCACCATCATCACCATCGCCACCATCATCACCACCATCACCATCATCACCATCATCACCATCATCACTATCATCACCATCATCACCATCATCACCATCATCACAATCATCACCATCATCACCATCATCACCATCATCACCATCATCACCATCATCACAATCATCACCATCATCACCATCATCACCATCATCACCATCATCACCATCATCACCACCATCACCATCATCACCATCATCACCATCATCACCATCATCACCATCATCGCCATCATCACCGTCCTCACCATCATCACCATCATCACAGTCATCACCATCATCACCATCATCACTATCATCACCATCATCACCATCATCACCATCATCACAATCATCACCATCATCACCATCGCCACCATCATCACCACCATCACCATCATCACCATCATCACCATCATCACCATCATCGCCATCATCACCATCATCACCATCATTACAGTCATCGCCATCATCACCATCATCACCATCATCACCATCATCACCATCATTACCATCCACCATCCTCACCATCATCACCATCAAGGTCATTGACCTCTTCAAGGTCATTGACCTCATCAAGGTCATTAACCTCATCAAGGTCATTGACCTCATCAAGGTCATTGACCCCATCAAGGTCATTGACCTCATCAAGGTCATTGACCTCATCAAGGTCATTGAACTCTTCAAGGTCATTGACCTCATCAAGGTCATTGAACTCTTCAAGGTCATTGACCTCATCAAGGTCATTGACCTCATCAAGGTCATTGACCTCATCAAGGTCATTGACCTCATCAAGGTCATTGACCCCATCAAGGTCATTGACCCCGTCAAGGTCATTGACCTCACCAAGGTCATTGACGCCATCAAGGTCATTGATCTCTCAAGGTCATTAATTCTCAAGGTCATTGACCTCTCAATGTTGACCTTGATGGGGTCAATGACCTTGAGACGTCAATGACCTTGAGAGGTCAATGACCTTGAGAGGTCAATGACCTTGATGGGGTCAATGACCTTGATGAGGTCAATGACCTTGATGAGGTCAATGACCTTGATGAGGTCAATGACCTTGATGAGGTCAATGACCTTGAAGAGTTCAATGACCTTGATGAGGTCAATGACCTTGAGGAGTTCAATGACCTTGATGAGGTCAATGACCTTGATGAGGTCAATGACCTTGATGAGGTTAATGACCTTGATGAGGTCAATGACCTTGATGAGGTCAATGACCTTGAAGAGGTCAATGACCTTGATGGTGATGATGGTGAGGATGGTGGATGGTGATGATGGTGATGATGGTGATGATGGTGATGATGGTGATGATGGTGATGATGGCGATGATGGCGATGACTGTGATTATGGTGATGATGGTGAAGACGGTGATGATGGCGATGATGGTGATGATGGTGATGATGGTGATGATGGTGATGACGGTGATGATGGTGATGATTATGATGGCGGTGATGATGGTGATGATGGTGATGATGGTGATGATGGTGATGATGGTGATGATGGTGATGATGGTGATGATGGTGGTGATGGTGATGATGGTGATGATGGTGATGATGGTGATGATGGTGATGATGGTGATGATGGTGATGATGGTGATGATGGTGATGATGGTGATGATGGTGATGATGGTGATGATGGTGATGATGGTGATGATGGTGATGATGGTGATGATGGTGATGATGGTGATGATGGTGATGATGGTGATGATGGTGATGATGGTGATGATGGTGATGATGGTGATGATGGTGATGATGGTGATGATGGTGATGATGGTGATGATGGTGATGATGGTGATGATGGTGATGATGGTGATGATGGTGATGATGGTGATGATGGTGATGATGGTGATGATGGTGATGATGGTGAGGATGGTGTTGATGGTGATGATGGTGGGATGGTGACGATGGTTATGATGGTGATGATAGTGACGATGGTGATGATGGTGATGATGGTGATGATGGTGATGATGGTGATGATGGTGATGATGGAGATGATGGTGATGATGGTGATGATGGTGATGATGGTGATGATGGTGATGATGGTGATGATGGTGATGATGGTGATGATGGTGATAATGGTGATGATGGTGATGATGGTGACGATGGTGATGATGGTGATGATGGTGATGATGGTGATGATGGTGATGATGGTGATGATGGTGATGATGGTGATGATGGTGATGACGGTGATGATGGTGATGATGGTGATGATGGCGATGACTGTGATTATGGTGATGATGGTGAAGACGGTGATGATGGCGATGATTGTGATGATTGTGATGATTGTGATGATTGTGATGATGGTGATGATGGTGATGATGGTGATGGTGGTGATGATGGTGATGATGGTGACGATGGTGATGATGGTGATGATGGTGATGATGGTGATGATGGTGATGATGGTGATGATGGTGATGATGGTGATGATGGTGATGATGGTGATGACGGTGATGATGGTGATGATGGTGATGATGGTGATGATGGTGATGATGGTGATGGCGGTGATGATGGTGATGATGGTGATGATGGTGATGATGGTGATGATGGTGATGATGGTGATGATGGTGAGGATGGTGATGATGGTGATGATGGTGGGATGGTGACGATGGTTATGATGGTGATGATGGTGATGATGGTGATGATGGTGATGATGGTGATGATGGTGATGATGGTGATGATGGTGATGGTGGTGATGGTGGTGATGATGGTGAGGATGGTGATGATGGTGATGATGGTGGATGGTGATGATGGTGATGATTGTGATGGTTGTGATGATGGTGATGATAGTGATGATGGTGATGATGGCGATGATGGTGATGATGGTGATGATGGTGATGGTGGTGATGATGGTGATGATGGTGACGATGGTGATGATGGTGATGATGGTGATGATGGTGATGATGGTGATGATGGTGATGATGGTGACGATGGTGATGATGGTGATGATGGTGATGATGGTGATGATGGTGATGATGGTGATGATGGTGATGATGGTGATGATGGTGATGACGGTGATGATGGTGATGATGGTGATGGCGGTGATGATGGTGATGATGGTGATGATGGTGATGATGGTGATGATGGTGAGGATGGTGATGATGGTGATGATGGTGGGATGGTGACGATGGTTATGATGGTGATGATGGTGATGATGGTGATGATGGTGATGATGGTGATGATGGTGATGATGGTGATGATGGTGATGATTGTGATGGTGGTGATGATTATGATGGCGGTGATGATGGTGATGATGGTGATGATGGTGATGATGGTGAGGATGGTGATGATGGTGATGATGGTGATGATGGTGATGATGGTGATGATGGTGATGGTGGTGATGGTGGTGATGGTGGTGATGATGGTGAGGATGGTGACGATGGTGATGATGGTGGATGGTGATGATGGTGGATGGTGATGATGGTGATGATTGTGATGGTTGTGATGATGGTGAGGATGGTGATGATGGTGATGATGGTGGATGGTGATGATGGTGATGATTGTGATGGTTGTGATGATGGTGATGATAGTGATGATGGTGATGATGGCGATGATGGTGATGATGGTGATGATGGTGATGGTGGTGATGATGGTGATGATGGTGACGATGGTGATGATGGTGATGATGGTGATGATGGTGATGATGGTGATGATGGTGATGATGGTGACGATGGTGATGATGGTGATGATGGTGATGATGGTGATGATGGTGATGATGGTGATGATGGTGATGATGGTGATGATGGTGATGATGGTGATGATGGTGATGATGGTGATGATGGTGATGACGGTGATGATGGTGATGATGGTGATGATGGTGATGATGGTGATGGCGGTGATGATGGTGATGATGGTGATGATGGTGATGATGGTGATGATGGTGAGGATGGTGATGATGGTGATGATGGTGGGATGGTGACGATGGTTATGATGGTGATGATGGTGATGATGGTGATGATGGTGATGATGGTGATGATGGTGATGATGGTGATGATGGTGATGATTGTGATGGTGGTGATGATTATGATGGCGGTGATGATGGTGATGATGGTGATGATGGTGATGATGGTGATGATGGTGAGGATGGTGATGATGGTGATGATGGTGATGATGGTGATGATGGTGATGATGGTGATGATGGTGATGATGGTGATGATGGTGATGATGGTGATGATGGTGATGATGGTGATGATGGTGATGATGGTGATGATGGTGATGATGGTGATGATGGTGATGATGGTGATGATGGTGATGATGGTGATGATGGTGATGATGGTGATGATGGTGATGATGGTGATGATGGTGATGATGGTGATGATGGTGATGATGGTGATGATGGTGACGATGGTGATGATAGTGATGATGGTAATGATAGTGATGATGGTTATGATGGTGATGATGGTGATGATGTTGATGTTAATTATGGCGGCGTCGGTAATTGTAAGGGTGATGGTGATGAGGGCAATAGTGGTGATGATGAAGGTGACGGTAGTGATCTTGGCAATGATGCTGTCACTTATGGTAGTGCCAACAATGATGGCGATAGATGCTTATGTGGTGCTGGTGATGGTTTAGCTGAAGCTGGTGCGGAGGGGGATTGTACATGGATGGCAATGGAACCGATGGCAAAGGTGGTGTAGGCAAAATTATTAATAGTGTATGATTTCCTTTGTCACTACTGTATTCATGTATCTATGTAGGATCGACACTTTGTTTAGTTTCTTTATGCATTAAACTTGGCCAAACACCTTTGACCCTAGATCACTCTTTATATAAATTTGTTTATTTCTTTTGCTTTGCTCTTTGTCATTAGCTAAGAGAGAATTATTTTTATCAGTCAAGTCGGTCGAGCCGATCAAGTCAAGTCAGAAAAGTTAGTCAAGTCGTAAAGTAAAG